>JAOXNX010000019.1:3972087-3988278 GCA_028566075.1 Solidago caesia | reverse complement strand
AAATTAAAAAAAAAAAAAAACCGATTCACATTTAAAAAAAAAAAAAAAACCGAGTTACATTTTTATAAAAAAAACCGAACTACATTTATATATAAAAAAAAAACCGAGTTACATTTTTATAAAAAAAACCGAACTACATTTATATAAAAAAAACGAACTAGTATTTTTAAAAATTATAAAAAAGCCAAGACATTAAAAAAAAATTATAAACCGAGACATTTTTATTAAAAAAAAAAAAACGAACTAGTATTTTTATATAAAAAAAAAAAAACTACCGCTTGTTGGTATAAGCCGTTAAAAAGTCCCATGGCCGCGTTCATTGTCTTCCACTTTGTATTCAATCCATGATATGTCCGTGAAGTTGATCCAAGAGTTGACGTGTAATGGTCTAAAATCCGTTTCCAAAAACCTTCGGCCTTTTGATCATTACCGAATTTCTTACATTCGGATACTTGAATCCATGCTTGAGCCAATGCAACCTCTTGCTCTTGCGTCCAAGTTTCACGCGCCTTCTTTGTACTAATCGGTTTTTTGCCCCTTGCATCCACTTCTTCAACTTCTTCGTCGTCGTCTTCGTTTTCCATTTCTAAGAAAGTATAAAATGTAACAAATTATTAATAAAAACCGAAAAAAAAAACATAAAAAAAAATACAAAAACATAAAAAATTTAATAAAAACCGAGAAAAAAAAAACATAAAAAAAAACCGAAAAAAAAAATTAGAAAAAAAAGGAAAGTAAGTATACCACACGAGATATTTTCTTGTGTCTCGGGTACGACCTCGAAATCTTCGCGATTGTTAAACATCTCAAGTTGGTCCAAATCGATCGGCCTCGAGATGTTGTAGAATTGTGGATTCATTTGAGGAGGGCTCATATTATACATTGGATGTGGAGACGCGGGTTGTGGCACATAATAACCCGGTGATGGTTGAGAAAATTGATTTGGGGATGGTTGAGAATAGTATTGATTTGAAAATAGATTTTGTGGTTGCGGATAAACCGATCGACTAGGTTGGGATCGAGTTTGTTTGGAGGTATTGGATTTCTTTGACTTCCTTGAATCCATTGAAAATGGTGGATGAAAACTTCAAACTGTGAAAATGTATCTTCTCTTCAAGGTTAACCTTCGTTTTTTGACATGAGTTTTGAGTTATGAAATGTATTGAATATATAGGTAAAAGTGGGTGAAATGTATTGAATATTTGGGTAGTTTAATTTATTTATTTTTAACATTCAATGGCCAACGGTCAAAGTGGGTGAAAAGTGGACCGGTCAAAGCATTAAACCCGGGCCCCACAGCACTTCTCTCCTCGGCGCTCTATACCGCACTTCACCATCACCGCCTCTCACCGCCCCACTCGCGGCGGTGTTACCGCCTCACCGCCTCCGACACCGCACCCCACACCGCCCCACTCCCTCCCCCTAAGCCTTTTTAAAACCTAAATACCATATTAAAATACACTTTTCATATTGAGTGTGAGTGTGTGTATGTGAGTATATGGTTACAGTGAATAAAAGTGATGTGAGCTTATTCGTTTTTAGTTATAAGATAGTCCCTAATGTATTGTAAGTTTTTTATTTTGACCATTGAGGGGATGAAAATTTGAAAATATGTTTCTTGGAAAGAATGGTTTGTGTATGAACAATTGAACAAATATAACGATGACACCTAAACCGATTAAATACCATCCTTACTTCCTTTATCACTTTTGTCATGTCGGCATCATATCAACATTTCTAAAATGATGCATCCCTATTAACAATACCTCTTTAATTCCGTGAATACTTACTTTTGCAAGAACTTTGAATGGGGTCAAAGAAGTGGAGTTCCGAGGCATTCTTTTGCTGAACTTTTACTTTTGAGTTTTGACCGTCGTAGCATGTGTAAGAGATAAAAAAATTTTTCACGAAACATCATATTAATACTCATATTGTTTAAAAGAATGTAATCAAAATCTGTTGAGAAAAGAAAAAGACGAGAGCTTTTTAGGGCAGCGGGAAGTATATTAGTATATATATATATATATGTGTATATGTTGTACGTTATATAATTTTGGATTAACAAAAGAGGGTATAATTGTAAATTGTAAATGTTATTTATAGTTTTAAAAGATTTTAATGTTTTATTTTGATTAAATTTAATCATTTGAACATTTTTGATATATTTCAAGTTTAATAATGACGTTTTTGATATTTATTTTAGCTGAGATATATGATATTTTAAAGTTTAACAATAACTAAAAGAATACCAACCATCAATAGATGAATTAGTACTTGGAGGGCTTTAAGACTTTTCAAATTTGGATATGAGCAAAGACCAAAAAAATTTCCAAAAATAACCTGGTTTTTCTAGAATTGGAGGCCTGAATTTGCCGTTAAAAAATAAATAAATAAAAAATAACTAAAATATAAACAAATATATCCGTAAACACACTTGAGTTAGTTCCTGTTTGGGTGGGAAGGAGGGAGATATCATCACAAAATCTCTTTGGAACCTCTTTTATACTTTCCCATCTTAATCAATCGGTGGTGGTATGTTTCCTTTCAACTTCTTTTAATTCTTTCATTTTTTTTCCTAATTAAAAATAAATTTACCTAAATTCAACCTCATTAATATCTTTTAGCCTTTTTAGATTATTATTATTTTATTTTTATTATTATTATTAAGTCATCTGTGTTTTATGTCCAGTGGGGGCATTGGGACAATCTATCTCTAGTGTATTAATGGCAGAATTAGAGAAAATTCAGCTAAAAAGTTATAACAGGGTAAATGGGTTGAACAAATCGAATGTGGCCCGAAATGTATTTATAATTTAGAAGATAGACAGTTGTAATAATAATATTTAAGGCACAAATTGTTTAGGGTCGACCCAACCTTACCGAACCCGTTTTGACCCACTAGCAACCTGCTGATATGCCTGCTTTTCCGCCCCAATGTCGAGTTTATGCAAGAATTACAAGATAAAAACATTGATGACTCCAAACACACCTTAGGACTTTTCTTGGTCTGGAGTGAGTTTGTATCGGTCGAATAGGTAGTTACAAACTTTACATAGACTGCAATCTGACTTTGGAGGTAGCCCGATTGATAGTGTAGGTGTGGATGAAGATTCCATCTCACAGCAGCATAAGCGGAAATTTTTGTTATTAATCGCTGTTGAATGTAAATCCGTGAGTTCTCCAGGATAAATGCCCTTGTGCTTTTTGTAGAGATACCACGTATAAGTAGGTCTAATACCGAGTCACAAAGAAACTCCAACCCATAGAAAGAATCAGTTTAACGGTTGCTATTTCTTTGCAACCCTTAGTGAGTTCAAGTCTTGCTATAGACATCAGTGCATGGCTTGTTAAGCATTCAACGAAAAAAGAAAAGGTTATCAGTGGAGTAGAGGTGACAATATGGACTCGTGTACTTATAAACGAGTCACTTTAGGTTATGTTTTAGCTTTAACAGGTCAAACATGTAATATTACGAAATTCGTTTTAAGGAAATGGGTCAAACACTTCGAAATAGCCCAAAGTAGTATTTTTAATGAATAAAACCACCTAAAAGAGAAACGGGTCAACTTGGCAAGACCCAAACCATCCCACCCTGTATAAAAATGATCCCACTTGTTTCAGTCCATATAAAAAACTGCTTTTGTTGACCCAAACCCTTTTTGATTTTTTGAGTAATTTGATGTTGTTTTTGGATTGAAGATTAAACAGGAAGATGTTATCGTCAACAGGGATGACAATGATGACGATGGGTGGTGTCAATGTGAATTACAAACCTCCTTGTTCTTCTATTCTCACCAGCAAATCACAAACATCAAATTTTACAAAAGTATCATCGACTGCCTCTTCTAATAAATTCACCCATGCTTTTACTTCTTTCACATATTTTAAAAACCCTATTGTTGTATCAGCCACAACCACAGCCTCAGCCGAAACAATTGCTGCCGAAACACCCCCCCTTCATTCCCAGGTTTCATTTCATTTCTCTTCAAT
This sequence comes from Solidago caesia, assembly GCA_028566075.1. Taxonomy (NCBI): domain Eukaryota; kingdom Viridiplantae; phylum Streptophyta; class Magnoliopsida; order Asterales; family Asteraceae; genus Solidago; species Solidago caesia. The sequence continues at coordinate 3,984,288 of JAOXNX010000019.1, read as the reverse complement.
TTCTATTTTTAATTCCACCAGTTGTTACTCTATTATTATTATTGCTATACGAATTTGGGATTTTTAGGGTGCGTTTAGTTGTAGAAAACTAAAAGTGTTATTTATAAAGTTTTCAAGGGAATATAGAAAGAGAAAACGTGTTCAAATTTGAGTTTTCCAAATTAATTTTCACTGAAACAGAAAATTCTGTTTTCCGACATATAACTCCCCATTGGAAAACTCATTTTTATAGTTTTCTAACTATTTTCCACTTCAGAATGGACTCCTTGTGTTTTCCAAACTTACAACTAAACGCGTTTTTTAAAAATTTTCAAGGGTTTTCTAGGAATAAAAAACCTTTCTCATTTTCTTGAAAAATGAAAATCGAAATTGAAAAAGTTTTATGTAACTAAACGCACCCTTAGTAACTTAACCTAAGAATAAGAATTTTTGAAAACTTGTATTTAGAGTTTTTGACCCTTTTTTATTGTTTCAGTTAATTTGGTTTTGGTTTTTGTTTCATAACAAAATTTGTGTTTCTATAACAATAGTTTGCTACTCCACTCTACTTATGCCCAACAATTTATAACAGGGTGTTTGGAAGTGAATATTTATGTAAGTGCCTATGTTTGTTCAAAATAAGTGCATTTTTGGTTCCCCAAAAATAAGCTAAAACGTACTTACTACTTACTTATTAGCCAAACATTTCAAACTGTGTTTTGGCTTTCAAAAAATGCACTAACCTATACACTCCCAATCCCGAACACCCTATTAAAGACGCTTTTCTTGCCACTTTTGCACACGCTCAAATACATATTTGGAAAATTGTTCATAACTAAAAAGGGAGCTGATTTATGCCCATAAAGCTTATCTTGATCTAAAAGAAATTGAAATTAAAAATCTGCATTTGCTCCAAAGATTACTCATAAAGTAGGCTTGTTTTCCGTATGGTGGGAGTATTAAGCTTAATGTTGCTGTCACAGCTTGATAAAATCTGTTAGGAAATCATACCAATTTGTATATGAAAATCACAATACAATCTCTCTTTGATTAGAATGGATCGATTGTTACGTATCGCTTACGTGAAAAAGACGATAACATGTGAACTGGTTGGCCATTTGTACCTGTATACTTTCGATAGCAAGCTAACCAATTTTTAAAAGTTTCTAGTTCATTATTTTAACAAGGACAAATGATTTCAACAAATTACGTAATGCAAATGCGTAAAAGCCTTTCTACTTGAACACTTTTTTTTGTCCAAAATTGTACATTCTTGAATAGTGTGGCTTTCGTTTCACACTTTTTACAAAGAAAAGTGAGTATGCTTGTTCAAAAAGTCAATACCTCAAATATTACACATGGAAACTGTATTTCAAAACAAGTTAAACTCAGTGTTGATGATTCAGTTGGGTAAACTTGTAGAAGCTTGGAGTGGTTGTGAAGCCAATGGAGAAACCAAGGCTCGTGTTGAAGTTCATCTGGATGGAGAAAAATATCGGGCTGGCCCTGGATCAAGTGATTCCAGGATATGGCACTATCCCAGTTAGTCCTTACTATTTTTGGCCAAGAAAAGATGCCTGGGAAGAGCTTAAGATCATGCTGGAGAGTAAGCCATGGATTTCTCAAAAGCAAGTGATTATTCTTCTTAATCAGGCTACCGATATCATTAACTTGTGGCAGCAGAGTAGCAGTGATTCACAGTAATTTTTTGCAAGTTATATAGGTACGAGATGTGGTTATTGTTGTAGATTGTGGCACTTTTTTTCGGACGAATCTTTATAGACCTGATATTGCTCACAATTTGATAGAGACATGATGTTATTCAAGTTATGTTATGTTCTATCTTTCTGTTTCTTGGTTGATCAGCAAATTTTCATTTGATAGAGACGCGATGTACTTTTATTTCCGGCATCTTCCACTATCCATGATAATACGTTTTCAACAAGGTGGTATGCATTGTTCGGTTTGGATTTTGCCTAAACTGCAACAGATTGCTTGTGTCAAGTCATCAACGCTCTATAGTTTCACACCCATATAAACTACCATAAACCGCTAGACAAAATATTGTAGCAACCAGAAAAAATAACATGCCTAGTACATTATTGTTTCTAGTTATTTATGGACAAAAACAGAGAAATTTATGGTTGTGTTTCACATTGCTCAGTTATCTGATCTTGTGGGGCGGTTTCTAGTTCTTTGCACACCCTTGATGACATGGACGGAACTACTTAGGGGCAGTGTAGGCAGCTGACCTCACCTCTATTTTGGTACAATGTAAATTTTTCTAATTTTAAAGGTATATTTGGAATTTTGCCCCTACAAAAAAAAAAGAAGTAAATATAATGTATAGCTTAAGACTAACGTTCTAAATTTGCCTCATCGAGATAAATTTTCTGGCCCCGTCCCTACTTGACGAAATGGGAAAAAGGTCACAACCATCTGTATCACATAGCAACCTTTTGTAACCTTTAGTCAGATAACTCTTGCATAGTGCTAAACCATGCTTGAAAATATGGTTAGGTCAAAAGAAATGAAAATAAAATAAAAAATACCACAAGTTTACTATTTTAAGTTCAAGATGATTTTCGAACATATTGGAGCGTCTTTATTAAAAAAGTTTATGGGATAAAATCCTCAAATTTTATTTTTTTTTCACATGGTTACACCGTGAACTTTGTTACTGACATAGTTACCCAACGAACTTAAAAACTTTGTTCACATAATCGATTATTACCATCAATCAAACTTTTAATTATTTCTTGAAATGGTCGTAAACTTTCAAAATTTGTTCACATATAATATCAAACTTTGAATTTTTTAATAACCATACCTAAACAAATCTTGAAAGTTTAATGATTATATTTGAAGAATTTTTGTAAGTTTGATGATAATAAAAAAAAAAATACGATACACATGCGAAGAAAAATTGGAAATTCATTGGACAACTAGGATAATAGAAAAGTTCTATGATACAATTATTTACGTTGTCATTTGATGTCTATATCTCAATTTATTTAGTTTTCATCTTATCTTCATGGAAAAAAGACATAATTTCAAGGAACATGTTATTTTAAAAATACATGAATTGTCGCTCAACAAGGCATGAAAGTTTCAAGTGCTAATATCTTCTCATGGAACGTTTTTTTCGGATTATCAATAGGCTCCAAAAATTTGATCTAAACCTCAAGGTTTACGCAAAACGCCACCTTCACATAGATCGGTCGATCAAACCATCTCCTTTAGACATGGTGGGAGTGGCCCATGGGAATGAACCCATGTCTCTCTATAGGACCACCAATTTGGCTCCTGAATTTGATACCGAAAGACTAGGCACATGTTTTCTACAGAACTGGAAAGGATTGAAGAAAGAGACCACAAGGAGAGCTACCCATGTCCATGTGTTCATTGTTTGGCTGTGCATACGGCATGCCATTAACAAACCTTCAGTAAGCCTACTACGTAACATCTAGACCACATCAAAAAGCGTATCCATTCAACCAAGAATCAAACCCCATTGTGTATCAAAAACCTGATTTTCACGATCCTTAACGTCGCTCTTCAAGCTCAAGGTCGTGATCCGAAAGATAGCTGCTATCACCTCATTCTTGTCGCACATGAAATATACTTGATTCCACTGCAAGCCATTTGTTAAAACCCATGTCCGCAAGTTGCACAAAACAAACTTCAATATCTCAACAAGACTAACTCTCCATATACAAACAGAAACTTAAATATATTACCTGGGTAATCCATTTACCTAAAAACTTAAGTAATCTAAATGTGCGTTGAAGAAGTGGCTGAACTTGCAGGTTGAGCCTAAATAGATAAACCCTAGATTAAAACTTTATATGACAGATAGTCGACATAAATACATAGTTAAGTCTTTAAAGATCTAGATCAGTAGTGACTCAAAATATGTCACTTAAATAATACAATGGAGTTCCTTAAGACATTGGTGGAATTTCAAACCATATGAAATAAACTAGCTTTTAACTAACCACATGTGCAGGTGCAGCCGAGATGATTAACGAAGCACTTGCTGAACGTTTACTCTACATTTGATAAAACACATAATAGGTCAGTGGCATGATCGTTTTCACCCAAGAATAAACGAAACAATAATGTCATCACTAAAGAAGAAGGAATACTGGTAATTAGTTCCTCCAATCAGGCATCAATTCGGATTTAGGATACATATTATTTACAAGTAACTGTTGTTACTAATCTAACTTAATTTTTTCAACAAAGTCCAGTATCATCAACCTTAAAACCTGTCTCTTTGTTCAAATTTAGGTTTCTATATAAAACATGTGATATACCATAATATGCCAAAATGTACCTTGCTTAACATAATGACGACGAAACTATTGCTAACAACTTTGTTCTCTTTCAGCGTTGTTTCATCCTTGAGAATTTTTCCTCGATGTATAACCATTTGTTGTTCAGCTGGGTCGACAGCTGGACCCTGAATCATCTCTATGTTTTCTTGACATCAGCAACCTGAAAGAAACAATAAAGCAAGTCTTACGCCCATGTTGAATACTAGCAAGTAATACAATTCAGGAAATACGAAATTGTTTCGTTGACTTAGCTTGCTCCCTTCCTTTCACAAGCATAAGTTGCAAGCTTGATTACAAACTTTAGCAGCGATTAAAACAATAATACCCAATCCCGCCGGAGTACAGGGGAACTTTAACAGCGATTCTTAATTCTAAAAGTTCACTCGTCTTTTTAAAATCAAAAAACAACTTTTCTTGTATCCCAATCATGTTTATGATCAACAATTCCGGCATACAATCAACTAATCGAAACTGCACCTTCAAAGCACCCAACATGTGGATTTGCCTTAAATCTCCTTGATTCCTTTAGTTGCATTTTCCAAGAGTAGAGGTCCTGGTCTATATCTTATCATGTGTTTATAAGTTTCCCAGACTGAAGGTGAAGTTTTCGGTTTGCAAGTATTTTTGTACATGGCATGCTAGCAGCTTATAGTGGTTGAAGTTTTGAACTGATAGTTTCAATTTTTCCTGATCAAATGGTAACTAAAATACATGTATGTAGCATTGTGTCTAATCCTAAGGTTGTAAAAATTTTAGTTCTCATCCAAAGGCCCATGTTCATAGCATTGTGGCTGCAGTTACTGTTGCATAACGAAATCTCAGACGAGAAGCTTGCTGGTGTCTGCATTGTATCTTTTCTGATTGATATTGTAGTTATGTTTCTTAAATTTGCAGTAATGTCCTTATCATTCTTGAAAATGTTCGACTGCCTTATTAGTGTTTTAGGTGTTTGAAGCACAGAGTTTAATTTATCCGTATGTGACATTGTAACATCTGTAGTATGTTCTATTGCATATAGCCCACTTATTATTAATATGACACTTTGTTTTGCCTCACTAATTAACTCACTATAGAGTGCCATTCTACATATAACGGACAATTACACAGCTCCCAAGTTAGTAACCAAGAACACAAACCGGTCTCTCAAATCCCAATGTACTATCATTATTATAATACCCGAGAAAGTTAACAAAAATGATTTGATCGTGTGTCAACGATACAAGATATTGTCCCAAAATACCAAATGGAAGTGAAGCAACAACTCGGCGCAGAAAACAAACTACTCATACATATTTTTTCACAGATAAAAACAGAGAGATTGAGTTCAATATCAAAACCGATAGGCATTTCTGACCTTTATGATTTCAAGGAAATGTACTTTCTAGATTGGGCTTGATGACATGCATCACAATCTCATACGTCAATGCTGTTCAATTTGCTATCATAATCTATTTTGTCACCTCAAATGCATTTGCCCCACATATAAACAACTAAAATCCTAACTGTAGCCTATTATTGTAACACACTCACATATATAACAGATAAATTGATATAAACAATCTCAATTATTACAGATGAATTGTCTTCCAAACCCTAGCACTTACGAGCATACTTTTATCTACGTTAATTCTACACGAAAATTAAAACATATACAATATGCTTCCTAAACACAATCAATTTGTATCCGCGAATAGTGTATGTATATATGTTATGTATAATTGTGTGTATATATATACATACACATACACGAGTACATGTTATGCATAATATACTGTATCTATACACAAATACATTAAACAGATATAGGTACACACATAAATATACATATACATATACATATGAACAGAGAGAGATTGACTCACAGTATGTTGAGGTTTGACTTTAATTTTTAACTGGGTGCCTTTGAGTGTTTTGACTTTGATCTTCATCGTTGACTTGCTGTCCGAACAGCCTGTTAACAAGCGGTTTCCGAAATTCCAAACAATTGAAGTTGTAGAAATGGGCGATAAACAATGACTGACTATATGTATATAGATATAAATAGCTTTGATACGAGAGATTATTATAGGTTGGCAGCACTGTTCCGCACAAACTTTTAGTATCCAATCACCAATTGACACATAGTTGACTATTTGAAAACCAAGACTTAATTCTTCCTTTGAGCTCTGTATATATAGAGTATAATGATAAAGATATATGTGACTAATCTGGTAGGCTTAAAAACATGCATAAAAATCTGATGTTGACACATGGATTACACTTATTCTCTCTTAATCTTAACCATTTTTAGGAATGTTTGTAAGCCTACCAAATTAGTCACATTTATCATTTTACTATAAATAAGCGCCAATAAAGCAATAATACATAAACATTATAAAAATAAAATAAAAAACACACTAAATAACAGCTTCCAAACTCAAGCCCATGCTTCAACATGGTACTTGCCACCTTTCTCCAACATCCTCAGCCACCTTACAGCAGCTTCTCTAGATACACCACCTTCAGCTGCCACGATATCCTCAAAAGCCGCCAATACATCTGACGGCATATTATTTGAAGAGCCCGCAACATACACAGCGGCCCCTTTACTCAACAAGTCCCATACTTTCACACTTTGTTCACGCATCTTATGTTGAACATACACTTTCTGTGGCTGATCTCTTGAAAAAGCAACAAAAAACCCTCCACCCTTTTCTTGTGAAAGCACTCCACCATTTTGTGAGTGGGAAACCCAGAAATCTTTGTACAAAAAGTCATTGTCCTCGTTTCGACACCCAAAGAAGAAAAGAATTGGAGATGTTGCTGTGAGTGTACTCTCTTTTAAGGCCCGTTCCTCCACGAACCCACGGAAAGGTGCACAACCAGTTCCAGGTCCAATAAGAATAAGGGGGAGTGAAGGTTCAGGTGCAGGAAGAGAGCCTTTGTGAAACCATGCTGGTATGCAGACTCCTATTCATGAACACCATTGGCGATTAGCAAAAGCGGTAACCAACTACCAAGTTTTCTTTTTTCTTGTAAGTAGTCTTTAAACGGGGTGTAACAAGATCAGATACATATCGGATGTGACATGTCCATATTGTTTAGAGATTGCAAAATGGGTGCGACAGTGGGTTGGGTAACAGATTAAAACAGATTATCTTTAGCATGGGTAAAACGGTCAGTGAGGTAAGATCAACCTACTCACATTTTCATTATCAATTAGTTAATTAAAAAGTACCTACTGGCAATTGCAATACAAAAGGTGGTTGCATACTTTGGTGAGGATGCAATGAAGCTAGCCAGCTGGAGCATAGACCGGTGCGTTTCCGCTTAAAAGGAGTTGTCCACGAAACTATGCTAACAGTGAGGTGTACTTGATTGGGGTGAGCCATAAGAGAAGAAGAAATTGAAAAGGCCCTTGTTTTTAAGGGAGGACTCAGCTGTACCAACCACTCAAATGGCATATCAACAGATGGGAAATCTTCAAGTACCTGCACAAAAGAGAACAGCATCCTAAGTAAAAGATGACATTCTAGTTCGTCCCAAAATAAGTACTAAAATACAACCAATTTTTTATGGAGTATTTCATTTTTGGGCAGTGTTTTATTCATAATTACCTGTTTGCCGGTTAGCAATGACTACCAAAATACTGATAGCTGTACTTTGGTCCAAAGTATCTTCTTTTTCTTCTTTTTTTTTTTTTTTGTCTTTTAGGATAATTTATAAAATTGTCAAACATAAGCATATTTCAAGTTGAACACAAGTAACAATAACGAGTAGCATATTTACCTCTAAAACGGTCCTTCTTTCTTTCTGGTTGTACTGGTACAGATCATCTCGTCCTTCAGGTGAGGCAAAATATTGAAGCCTCTCCTTCTCATGTTCGGCACTGGCAAAAAAACTCATCACCTACACCAATTAATAACCAGAATGATATAAAAAAATCCTAAAATTAAACAGCTTTGGTGAGAAACAACTTCCACGTATGTTCGGGATGATGATGATAGTTCAAAAATAACGACACAAAAATATATTCAGGAACATCACCTCAAAAAAGTAACGTCTTGGGGAAGCTGATGAAACATCCATAGTCAACTCAACAAACCGCTTCAAATTTATGGGGACATTTGAGGCAGGTAAACCATTCTCAAGACAAGCATCTTTATTTCTAGGTTTCACCTGAAATCAGAGTCTAGAATCTAGATTATATGCACAACAATTTATCATAAGAAAGTTTAGGAAAGTTTTTGACATATTTTAGTTCTTCACTTCCTGATAGGATGACATATTTAAAGAAGAATTTAGAATAACAGAAGCTAAAATTCACAAAGTCTGTAAAAAGCATAGCTTACAATAATATAAGATTCCGGGTTTAAATTACAACGCTTTATGAATGCATCTATAGCTTCAGGACTTTGTCCAGGGAGAATCTCAAGAACATCGCCAACTTCATAATCTATTGTCTGAAAGAATCAAGTTAGAAAAGTTTTTTCCTTTATCAGTTAGAGGATCTATTACCTAAAAAACCACTACCTAAAATGAACTTGTAATTAGGGACCAGTAGCGTAGTACTTACAGATGAAAGCGCCTCAAATTCAAAATGGCGTACATCTTTGCCACAACCTTCTCTACTTATGGGTTCATTTTTCACCTACATTAAGAAAGATAAGTATAAGCTATAGTCTTGTTAATTGCAAGATTTAATGATCATACACATAGAACAGATTTAATACTTTTACCATTTTCAAAAAGCAGTCGGGTTTACTTTTATCATTAGACTTTCTTCCGGTTAACATGGACCGGGACCTCACTATTTCCTTCTCTAGTAACTTCAAATCTGTGACCAGAATATAATCGCAACAATTAACACATGACGGAAAGGTAAGTTGGAATGGTGAAACTGAGACTAAACATACTACTTACCAATTTCTGGTAAGGACTGATTATACATTTCATCAGGGTCAAGATATGTGATATCTACTTTGGGTTGATCAAGCGTCTTTATATCAGAAACAGAAATATCCACACCTTTTGGGAAAAGTTTTGGATTTTCATTGTATAACTTAGTCCATAGAGAAGACATCCATGGGTCTAAGGCCCCTTCATACCTGAATAAGAAAACCAAACCACCGATTTTAAATATACTATGAGAACACACATAGTCCATATGATCTCAAGTACCATATCGCAAGTGACGAAATTACCCTGAAGGATGTTGATCGTCTCCCAAACCTCTTTCAATAATTTCTGTTCCCCCAAGATCTGCAAGTCGTTTGTCAAGCTTCTTTGCCACAAACTGTAACCAAATAATGCATATATGAAATATGATACAAAAAAGTAACGAAAGTGGTAAGACAATGAAAGAATAAGTTATCTTGAAAATCACATATATGATAACTAAATTAACTCACATTGTATTTCTGGTAGCCTGAATCCCCCAATCCAAAAACTGCATAGTGTGTGTTGTCAAGCCATTGTCTGCCTAAGCTTCTTTGCAAAAGAAATGTCCAAAACGCCTAAATAGTGTTTACCAAGAATTAAAAACAAGAAATGCCAACAAATGCAATATTTGAAACTTGATGTACTATTAACAACCAACCTTCATGGGGTTTGGGGTGTCCCCTTGTCCAGTTGTTGAGACGACAAAAATCACATATTTTTCACAAGGTAAGGAGCTCTGGCGTAGTCCACATTAGCAATATGCATAGCAGAAACATATGATCCATTATTAAAAAAAGAAACAATAGTGAAGATTTTTGTAAGAACTTGCATAAATGATGTTTTTATGTTCGAATTATCATCCAAAAATTATACCCAACCCGCTGGCGGCGGGGTATGGGAGGAGGTGTAAGACAACCCTACCTCTACCCAGGGGTGGAGAAATTGCTTCCAGAAAGACCTCCAGTAAATGTGTGTGAAAATATGTATGTGTGTATGTATGTGTTTGTGTTTGCGTGTGAGCAATCAGCAATGTGAGAGAATATAATATATTTATATATAAATGTAAATATAAATATATAAAATTGGGTGGGTGTGTTTGCTCATGCACATATATGGGCATAGATTATATAACAATATGGAAAAAAGAAAGCATACACCCATACATATTTACATAACATCGTAAAAACAACTTAACACATTCACATCTAAAAGAAACTTAACCAGGCAGGTTGTACTTCATGACTGATTGTATATACTCTTATGTCTTTTCCAATTGACAATTTGACGCATAAATTTGTATGAGTCTTGTGAAGAATTCACACTAAACACTCTTTTTTTCGGGATGATTTGTTGGATACTAAATTTCATGACTCTTCGAAGAGTGAGTCGATGTTCGCATAAATAGATTATGACAGACCATGTCTAAGCTTTCCTAAACGTCGGTCACAACTATTTGAACCACGAACTAAAGTTATCATTGTTTTTGAGCTTTGACTACTATTGACAAAAAATCTTGAATCCAAACGGATTACAGTTGAGGGAAGACAAAATGTCTATTATAAAACTAAAACTAAAAACACAATCCACTTGAATGCACAACCCCGAGCATAAAACACTAAGCCGACCAATTTTAACTTTAAACTTGAAGACTTCAAATTTTACCTACAAACCGTAAAACACGGCATATATGTTAAGTGAGCCACAATGGGACTATAAGAGCACCAATAGCATCTACATCTTATTTCTTTTTCTTTACTTTTTTTTCCGTTGCTACTTTCACAAAATCTATTTAGCAAATTATTATTACTTGAAATTCTAATGATACTTAACAATAAGAATGTTAACTAATTGTACCAGTATCAGTTAACTAACCTTAACACTATATAACTCAATCCACACACACACACACACATGTTCATATATATGAACTTCATATATATGTGTAAACCAATAAATTACCATAAAACTATCAATGAAACATAAATTACCGAAATGCCGATACAGAATCAACTAAATATAATTATTATTTTTTGAACGGCAATTCTACTCCTAATCGTAAACTACCCCAAATAATCTAAAATTCACCCATGCTAGGGATTGAACCCTGTGCTTCTCCCCAAAACGCATGAGCCTCTACCAAATGGGCTAACCCCACATTGGCAACTAAATATAATTATAACAAAAAAAGTAAAAGTGTATAAATTTTGAAAGTTGGGTAATTGCACAATACTAAAGACTTACAGGGTCAAAATCATCAAGTGAAGAAATACGAACTGGGCAGCCTCTTTTTTCGGCTTCACGACTTAATCGTTCAGCAGCATCTAATGCGTTTCCAGTTTCAGTGGCGTATAGAATCAACACCACTTCTCCACTACTTCCCTTCTCCATTTATATATCTTCTATCTCTATCTGTATATCTATATATATATATATATGTGTGTGTGTGTGTCACTATCAGAAAGACTTTATATAATATATAAAGTGTATATGCCACCGAAAAGGCAACGGCAACGGCGTCGGATATTTATCTTTTTCAGCAGCGTGCCGGCCAGTGACTGATTTTGGTGAAATTGAATTTTATTTTTGATACTAAAACCCTTTTCGGGCTTTTCCACTTTTTTATTTATTCTAAATTTCGCGGGTTTGATCCATTGACATAAGTAGCCCCTTTACTATTTAGCTTTTATATATTTTGCTTTTATAAATTTCGCGTTAACATATGAATCTGCTAACTCGTAACCCGTCAATCCGAACACGACATGATTACCACTCTTCGGTCAACTATATGAAAGATAATGATAAAACCATGCTTTTAAATTTACACTAGTTTTTTATCCGCGCTTCGCTGCGGACCTTAGTGTTAGTCCCAAAATGTGACTTAATGATTTAACTAGTTAAGCACAACTGCTAAGCATACTTAGAAGCAGTTTTACGTTGTTATTAATGTAATCATCAGAAGATC
>JAOXNX010000019.1:3895117-3906128 GCA_028566075.1 Solidago caesia | reverse complement strand
ATCCAGTTTAGGAGTCCCTGGTGCTCGAAATCCAGAATCTATCCAAGTTAACAGCCGACTTTTGTTGGCTGTGTTTGTGTTATTCATTCTTAATACCCTTGTATTTGCTGGAATTCTGCCTTGATACACATCACATGTCCAACCAAATTCACAACTACGTTCAGCCATTCCTCAAATGTGAATACTCAATACTCTGCTTCAGCAGATGAATGTGATCTTGCCAATTAATGTTCCTCTAACATGTAATGTCATGAAGTTGACCTTCGACTAATTAAATGTTCCCTAATCACTAATCAGTATCACAGTAACCAATCAAATACATTAATTGGGAGGATAATCAAAGGCAGAGCCAATGGTTCGCAGCCATATATGCCTGTGTCCTCGGAGGGTATCCATCACACACCTTGTTTAGGAAGAAATCATGTTACTTTGAAAATCAGTATACACAAATAAATCTCACCATTACCAAATCTTTCATGCTAAACATGCTGTCAAGTGTCAACCATCCTTTTGAAACTAGAAAACAAGTCCTCGACTATCCACCTCTACGGAAACCATCAAGATAGACTGTTGCAGTAGTGAAGTGGCCATTAACGTAGAACAATACCTGCACAACATGTCTTGCTTAATCGGCTGCTATCATGAGCTATGAAAGTAGAACAATACTTGCACAAAATCAGTTGCTGCATTTTATTTCATCTTCAACTCTATACTTTAATTGTAATGAATGGAGCAGGTGGCATGGAGGCAACTTTCCTTTTCAAGATGATATTTATATACCGGAAATGTGGTATGTATGATGTATCTCAGCTCTACTATAGGCAATAAAGGTGACTGGAAACCACAAGTTGGCAAAACCTTGAAACAGAGTGCAAGAGTGCTTAGGGAGTTGGTTATATGGTGTAAATTTGATAGCTAGGTAGTATAACTAAGTTGTGTCATATGTGTATATGAAATATATATATATTTTTTTTGAACGGCTGTATATGAAATATATAATAACACAGATAGATGATCCATATTGCAGCAATATACAAGATTTTTTGATGTAAATTCATTTTGTTCCATATACTACAACAAGAAGCTATTGATGGAAATTGAAAGCTTCGATAGAGGAACTCATATCTCAAAGCCTACTAAACGCTCAATGACATCCACGTATGTCGACCAAATTGTTTAGAATCTTGGCACAAGAGATATGATTAAGAGTTTAAGACATCTATCCTTTTACAATGAACTTTTGATTGCAATCAACAATTAGCAAATAAGAATGATAAACTCAACTTCCACATGAACACACTAAAAGAGAAAAAAAAAATCACTTTCCATGTAACTCACTGTGATGCAGGAGTTCCTTATAGAACTCCGATATTATATGGCTAGAAATATTTGATTACTATGGAAGATGATTATAGCAGAGCTACTAGGAATTTCCTACAGTTAGCATAGAGTCGTATTTCTAAATTACTGACAAGTCGAAGCAAAATTGGATTTTGCCTTCAGCATCAAAAACTTATTGGTCAAGTAAAAATATTTCAACACACAAGTATGCTAGGGACCTTCAAATTGATGCTAACGGCTAACCCTTACTGCCCACTGATATTGCAATTAAATCAACTCCTACACATGGTAAGTTGTTCACTTATCTTCAGTTATTTAGAATATTTCTTGGAAATTTATCATATTACCCCAAAACATGTCATCATATTTCGTTTATGGCTCAAATGCTCAATCAATTCCCCAAAAAATCATAGGTTCCTCATTTTGCAATGCATTGGTTAGAGTTACACTACATCAAAGCTACTCGTAGCTATAACATTTTTTTCATTTAGAATGATTGGGGTATATATTTTTTAAACTGTATCCTTCTACTTTAATGGCAGTTCAAAAAACAAGCTATTGTCTTATGCTCTTTTGCAGAATGGCTGTATTGTTGTGAATTGATCTAGATATGTTGTTTACTGTGTGATCTCTTGATTAAGGTACCACTTTCACTCGTTCTTCATACTCCATACTTTCACGCTGTGTTCTTTGCAATATCCATTTCTACCAATCCCGTGCTACTATAGCAGACCAAAATTTAGTAGTTGACATCTATTTTGTTTGAAATCAAGTTATACAGGGACAACTTAAGCTCTCTTTATTCTAAGTACTGAAGGACTGAACAGTTAGCGGATCTCAACCAAGGGACTTGGAAAGAAACCACATGATCGAAGCCTAAAAACACTGTTGCATTACGTGCTTCGTAATATTTGGCATGAGGGTTCATTATAATCTTTCTGAAAACCTTAAATATTTTGGATACATATACCTTGGTTAGTAAGGTTCAAGAACCTTCCTTATCATGATATTGAGAGTATTCCTACAACAATACCGAATCCCGCCGTAGGCAGGATATGGTGGAGGTGGGATGTAGATAGTCCTACCCCTACCGGAGGGTAGAGTATTCCGGTATTGTATAAAAGAAGGGATGTGAGGGAATAACAATCTACCTTGGATGTGATGGTACCCGTAGCCATTAGGAGTTATACCAACAAAGTTCATTCACTCTTAGTTATTGATAAGCTTTGTTTCTTGTCTAGAATATTCTGTAATGAAGCATCATATGACTTGATAAGTATTCTGTTTCTCATCAAATTCCCCCCGAGGGGTGATTTTATCTTTGCTGCAAAGAGTTTCTAGTAATAAACGTTACATGATGGCATTTTGTTAGGAATTTATAGTCCCCCAGGAACTGCAGTTAAAATCATTATATGTAGGTTAATTCAGAGATTGAGTTATGAGGAGGGCATGCCTGAAATGATCTTGTTATGGCAAAACTGGATTCTGTAACCTTTTAGCCAGATAAAATTACATTGACCGAAATCACACTGAATATGTAACTACATTTCACCGAAAATGATTTGGGAGATGCGTTTAGAAATATATACTGCTCTCGAGATTGAGATACCCCGAATCAATACTCTTCCATAGCCCGTTAGGTGTTCCCCCAGCAAAGAAATATGATAAAGAAGGACCTTCCGCTATCATCTCAGAAGCTGGTGGAGTTTCAAATACATGGGCAATGCACTTCAGATTCATGAAAGCATTGCTTACGAACCAACAGTTTCACCTTCTAAGTGATGAGTTGAATCAGTCGTCTGTTGTTTTAGTTGGTGAAGTCATCTGTGTGTTGTCTTGAAAATCACTTGTCTAATTCACTACTATAAGTCGACTGAAAGTCATCTTCTGGACCATCTTTTTCTTTCAGTTCCTCAATCATCTCCACGACCTGTTTAATATCCATCCTCTTGTTGACGTCTTTTTCACAGCAACTCAATCCAATTTTTAACAGCTTTATCATTTCCCCTTCATTGCTCCTTTCGAATCCTGTCATTTCCTTATCAAGCATGTCAATGCTAGACTCCTGCTCAGCCAGAGAGTTGATGAAATCTGTAAGATCAATGTCATTCCCCTTGCTTTGGTGTAGAGTGTTTGGTGGGAGTTTTCCTGTCATTATCTCCAGGATCAAGATTCCAAGACACCATATGTCTGTTTTTTTTGTGATGCGCCCGAGTTGCTGGTACTCTGGTGACTTGTAAGCCATCATGAAATCACGTGCGTGTTCCAGGTTGGTTACTGGAACCAACCCATAATCAGCGAGGCGTGGATCATAATCCTTGGTGAGAAGGACATTAGAAGACTTGAGGTGACCATGAGGCACAATTAGGCTTGGTAGGTTAATGTAAAGGTTTTGAAGCCCTTTCACTACCCCTTTCACTATCTTTAGCCGTGTAGGCCAATCTGGGCTTCGAATTTCATCAGACTGGTTTCCTGAGATCATAATAACAAATGAAAACGTATCACATGTAGTTAGGATTTTGTAAGTATCACCACAAAAGGGGTCATCTTTTCTTCTTGCAGTTAATAAACTTTGTTATAGCATGGACTTAGCGAGGTGTCATTATAAGAAGATGAAAGGCAAAAACATACCATGGAGATGAAAGGACAAACTGATGTTGTCGACATATTCTGAAACCAAAAGCTTCTCATCTTTTCGATAATAGAAAGCAATAATTGGTTGTATGTTTGGATGTCTCAATCTGCCTAACCTTTTCATATGCACGTAGAACTCATCTTTCCCGAGATTATTCATTTGCTTGAACCTCTTTACCACCATCACTTTCCCATTTATGAGAGCAGTCTTGTAACTGGATCCAAACATCCCACTTCCGAGGATCTCAGCTGATGCCTTCAACAAGTCTGTAAGGTCGAACCTTTCTTCATCGTCTGTCAAGAAAGTCAATTTTATGGAAATATTCTTATTGCCATTTTGAGTTGATGTTTCGCCTCTCTCCTGGGTGCTAAGGCTAGCTGATGCTGCCAGAACCATTGAACCGTTGTTTGGAAATCCTACGGGAATTTCATGGTTTCGGTGGCGGATTAGGATTATAACAGCAGCAATCACTGCTGCAACAGCTATTGCCACTGCCAGCGCTGTAACGATGATTGTGGCTGTGGAAGCTCCATCCCTCTGACATTCTCCCAATGGTGTTCCACAAAGTTCGTTACCTGTCCCAGTAAGTGAAAAACCATCACCAAAATGACACTTTCTCATATGATTCAAAGTAACATTTATGTGTTCCTTTCGACAAAGGTCATTGAATATGTTTATCCTCTGATATTTGAATATCCATATGTTTGTTGAGGGTGTTAATTTCTAACGAGCATTGGATGTTACTCCATGAAAACGGAAGATCTAATATGTGTAGCGTGGTCCATAATGATACATATGCAACAAGTAATTACACATATCAAAGGACAAAGACCAATCCATCAATAGATGGAGTGGTATCCGTTACCAATGCAAATTGGGCCCACATGTGAAGTTGAGAGGCGAGTTCGATCCTTAGGGATGCCCAAATCTTGTGGGTATTAAGTGATGGTATTTCACTGGCATCCAAAACCTTACGGGGAGGTCATGATGGGGATCCAATGTGGTTCCGGGGACATGGTGCCCTCCTTTACCCTTTTTTTTTCACACCAAAGGACAAAGGTACGCATTTTTAATTGACATTCATTCATAAAGAATTGTATATGATGAAACCTTAAAAAAGGATAAAAATGCTATAATGTAATTCACCTGAAAATTGGCTTGCAGGAAACTGTTGAAGCCCTAAGGGGATACGTCCACGCAAATGATTGTTGGCGAAATTGGCAATAGTTAGCTTACCTTGATCAAATTGTGGGAGTTCACCCTCAAATTGATTGTCTTGGAGCATCAACTCTTGTAGCTTAGGCAATCTGGTCAATGACCTAGGGATCTGGCCCATGAGTTCATTATTTGCTAGATTTAGCTTCTTGAGCCATTTCAGTCCCTTGAAAGCGTTGGCTGAAATTTCACCATGAAACTTGTTATTCGACAATGAGATCTCTCTTATTTCGTCAAGCGTGCCAAAATCAGGGAAGGTACCCTCCAGGTTGTTGTTGTTGAAGCTTATGCTAACCAAAGATGACAATTCGTTTAAGATATTCGTGTCAATGTTGCCTCTAAGCCCCTTTCCCTCGAGTTCAAGGCCCCAAACGGTTCCATTGGTACAGAGAAGGCCCTCCCAATTCGCTACATTATTATTGCATGGGCTTGTCGTGGCATTCCAAGTGATTAGGTTCTTGCCATTGACCAGGGAATTCTTGAACTGTATTAACTTTTCTGTATCCGAACCATACGCAAGGTGGATGTTCGAGATCAGGACGAGGACAAGGAAACGACTTAAATGGGCTAGCATGGAACAAAAGGATGGAAGTGGTGCGCGCACATATAAGTGCGCGCCCATTGATGGGGCTATTGCAGGAGGCAATGTTGGCTGCCGTTGAGGTTACGATTAACTTGAGAATGAAATTAGTTTCTACAGGCAAAAAGAAAGAAAGATGACAGGAGAGAAAGGAAGACATGTTAGAGAAAGAGATAGAGATGCAGGGAAAGTGCCAAGAATAGTTATTTCTGTCCTCATTTTCATGAGATTTATGTTGGTTTCAGAATTTCTAATCTGTTAGAGAAATTATTGGGTAGACTTTGTTCGTATTGCTACCAAGTACACCGATAAAAACCGATAGTTATGAGTTTGCGACTTGTCAGAAGTAGCTTGAGTGTTTGACCATTCCTAAAAATAGGAAAAGTTTACCACCAGTAATACTTTTCTCACATTAATATGGAAAATGTATCCAACTTGAACCTGGAATTTATACTACATACCCAACTTTAGATACTGCCATTTCGTCTATCCATTAGTATGTGATATTTTATGTTGACGTGAGAACTTTGTATGGATGACATTGTATGTCAGCAATTAAAAAACCGTTGCTTTGTACCAACTGTGAGTAAATTTCATTGAACTTAAACACTTTATTTCGGATGAAGTCTCATTTACCGGTTAACAAATCTTTGGTTTGGTTTGCTTGAGACCACTCATCGAGTAAACCCAAAATTATATACATGGGTTCGTGGATACAAACGGATCCTCCAAAACGTGCACCCAACATTTGGATAATGACGAAGACTCACTCTCGCTCCAATTAAGTCGGTTAGCTTTTTCACTTAAGGTTTTCCTTAGTTTTGTTTTCCTTTGTTTTTTTTCAAAGATAAGCTTCGGGAGGTTGAGAAGAAGATGGTGGTGGTGATGTTGGCGTTGATTGGGTACAAAATTGTGGTGTAGGTTGTGGTGGATATGGTTGTTGAAGAGGAAATGTTTATTGGTTCCATTGTTGTTGGGGATAGGTTTGTTGGTTCCATAGTTTTCGTTGATATTGGTTGTATTAGTAATCTTGGTTTGGAAGTTGGGGTTGATAACAACCCGAAAATGGATTTGGTGGTAGAAATTGTTGAGATTGTGGTTGGAATTGTTGAGATTGTGTTGACAGATTGTATGTTGTTCCAAAAGCGTGAAGATGAGAGGTGGCAGTTGAGTTGTTTGAAGATTGAGATGACGAATCGGATAAAATGGGTCAAAAGGCGAGTTGTTGATGTTTGAGAAGTTGAAAATTGTTGAATGGAATGTAAAATGTATATATAAATAAGAAGTTTTAGGTTTGTTGCTAATTAAAATGGTAGTGTAGAGAAAAATAGCTGTTGAACAGCCAAAAAAATGAAATTTGGCCCGAAAAATTTTTATTTTTTTCCATGTGGGAAACAAAAAAACCAAAAACCTAACACACTCCTCGTCTGACCGTGTTCTCCACCAAACCGCATCAACACGTTGGTCAACGCGCTGGAGCCCGTAAAGGCAACCCGCCGAGGCCTCAGCTTGTTGTGCCAAATACACCGGCACCAAGGGCCACTTTAGTGCTTTACGCATGTTCTTAGGATGTCA
Organism: Solidago caesia; assembly: GCA_028566075.1. Classification (NCBI taxonomy): domain Eukaryota; kingdom Viridiplantae; phylum Streptophyta; class Magnoliopsida; order Asterales; family Asteraceae; genus Solidago; species Solidago caesia. Next base: position 3,898,782 of record JAOXNX010000019.1, on the reverse strand, counting down.
ATGAACTTGGCTATTGTAGCAAAACAAGCATCAATTTATCCATGCTTTGGTGCAGGAATATATATTCGTATAATTTATAAAAATTAATTTTGACAAGTCAAAGATTAAAAAGGAAAATATGGGTTTAGAGTTTAATATAGGATGGTTTGTAAAGAGGAACTGATATTGGTACCACCACATTTGATATATCTATCACTTATATGTAATACTGACTTGTACAGTATGTTATAAAAGTTATACGTTATGGTAAATTAATCAAAACATGTGGTACGTTTATCACTTCTCTTTGTAAAGATATACAACTTTCCCCATATCCTAAATATGAGATTTAACATTACAAATATGTCTAATGTGAGTAACTTTTTTTATTAAATTTTTTTTTTCGTAAATAAATTCCAATCTTCCAGCCAAATTCCAATTTTTCACCAGACACGACATACTCCTTCCGCTTCTTCTCTTCACTATCAATCTTTCATTTTTTCCACAACAGTACTAGTTTTAAAGATTTAAAGAAACTTACACCGTTTGTATACTAATTAGCATAGATTAATTAGGACTAGTATAAAAAATAGGGATAGTACATGACTATATGTACTCCTAGCAGCACCCAAGTTGGGTGCTACCATTATCACGTATCGGAGATCTAGTGTGTACATTTAATAAACTTCAAGACAAACTGAATTTTTTTTCTTATACATCTAACAGTAGTACAGTATAAAAAATAGAGTTTTGGTAATTCAAGAAAGTATAAAAAATATTCCAAAAGGGTTCTATTTATGGGCATTGTACGTGATTGTAGTCACCTAAAGGTTGCATTTGAACAATCATGATTCTTTGCGACGAACAGTTTTGTCATTAATAGCCATTTAACTTGATTAATAACCAGATCAAAATCTAGATAAAACAGAAGTTCCAAATGTGAGTTCTTGCAGACAGGTTAATTGCTTAAAATTCTATGTACTTTTTGTTTTGTCGATCATCGGACTTTTTTATTCCCTTCCAAATCATTAAAACTTTAATATTTATCCTTCTAAGCGATTTTGTTACCAAAATGATGTCATTTTGATTACAAAAGGAATGACCTAATAGAGATACATTTTTAAGTTTTAAATACCGAAAAGAGACATTTGAAAAGTACGATGACTTTTAAGAGACCAAAAAAAGAAGTACAATAGCCTAGAAGGGACAACAAAAAAAAAAGTTTAATGGTCTAAAAGGAACAAATCAAAAAGTACATAAAATTTCTAGACAATTAACCAAATTATTATCTTATGCCTTGAAAAAAATTAAATTTACTAAGATAATTAAAATCCATTGTTGCGATGCCACTGAAATCTTGTTCTTCTAAAGCTTCATCAACCTTTAACTCCAACAGTTACTGCAACTTCTGGGAACTGTTTTCTCTCTTTCGATATGCACCGGCGAATTGCATAAGAAATAAGGGCACAAAGCACCAGAACCATAGAAACCATTATCATAGAAAAGCAAATGCTCCCATTTTTGCATTCTTTCATCTGGCAGTTCTGAATTCAACTGTAAATGTTTATTACAAATTTACTGTTAGCAACAATGACATATAGCTAGGATTAATATGCCCCGACTTAAGCACTAATGTTAAATGATTTTCATTGGAAGTGTACTAGTATGATACCCGCACGTAGCGGCAACATAAAACATATCGTAGTATCTTGATTAAATATGTTGGTTGTCGATAATGACATATAAAATATTTAATGTATATGAGAATCACGTTAAATGTTTTTTCTCATGCAAAGTCCAAGTTTATGGTGAGCGTATCATATAAGGATTCATATATACATGAACTGAAACACCCGAAAGAAATAAAAAAGTATACTTTTTTATTTACTAACATTAATTGATATTTTAATATTCTTATAAAATATAAATTTATCTCCGACACTATTAAAATTTAAACCCAAAATATGTTTTGAAAAAAAATGTCACTTAACACTTGTGTATTTTCAATTTTTGCAAACCTAAAAAAAAATTAATATATCAAAATCAACAAATTGCATATAAATATATAGTAGCTCAAAAAATTCAAATGAAATGAAAGAAAGATAAGTTAAGTATATAACCTCAACCAAGCTACAGGGGAGGTCTGAAATAACTAGAAATGTAGCCAGCAACACACAAATTTTTACACTCACACAACTGCGATATATATATATAGAGCATTTGTAAATGATGGGTGCCTGTAATCTTTAGTGATTAGGAAATTAAATAAAAGCTTTTAAAAATTAAAAGAAAGCAATAAAACTAAATGAACATTTATTACTTGACTCATTAATTAATGAATAAATTTGGAAAAACTATATAATATGTTCAAATTGAATTGAATAGTCTTATGAATATATATTTTGGTTAAAAGAGAAAAATAATAAAAATAAAAAGCAAGCTACGTTTTTAACTCTCCTCGATCGATCTTTACAAGAACAAAATAATATATCGATAGTGAGATCAAGAAAGTTAGTGTTGATGGTAGACTTGAGTGAGTGTAATTACGAAAACCAACTTGCTGACAATCAAAACATTCGATCACATCGATCATGATCTATTGCAAGTTCGCAAGGTTTACCCGCTAGACGGAAGTTTGAATCTTGTCAGGTGCAAATTCGGCATCCATTAACCCAGTTGTTAGGGTGGAGCCTAGTGGGGTTTTCTTAAGATGTCTATTCAATTAGGATGTAGCGGAGCCCACTTAAGACAATCGGCTATCCTCGTTGAATGGGTCCTCACCCTTGGATCTTGGATGGAGAGGACATTTTCTATTCGAAAGTCACCGATCCAAAATAAAGACTTGAAAATTTTGCTTTAATATATAATTTTTTACTTGAACAACTTAAGTTTACAGTATTTATTTTGAATGAACCCGAATCTTGATTTATATATCTTCTAAATAATGTTAAGACCGTTCCACCACTTGAAGTTAGAAAATAGTGATCACACTTTCACGTGGTTGAGAAATTTTCCTTATGAGCGTTCTTTTCTTATTTATTTTATTATTTTAAAATAAAATTTTGTTAATGACAACCTATAATACTATCAATAAAATAAAAAAATTCGTGTACAATAATTGCACTTGAACTTTCTTTTTAAAATTTAAAATTTAATGAATACACGTGAGCTTTGTATTTAATACGAAAAAAACTTTTCTTTAAAAGAACATGCATCAATTTAAAATGAAAAAGAAAGTCTTTTACTTTATTTTTTTCATAAAAAAAAAAAAGAAAAAGCCATTGCACGGGAGGAGAAAAGCGATAGAGGTAAACGTCACTTTCTCTATTCAGGTTATTCGGAGTAAACAAGTCTTTTTAAATTAGATGTAATTGGCCTAACCAAGTATTTCATGACCATTTTCGAATCCCTTCACCAGCAACAATACACTTTGCGGGAACCTTTTTGGAGAATGGTTTTTTTTTTTTTTTTTTTTTCATTTCCAAAAAAACAAAAAAAACTACTAAGCTATTTTGGAGGTGGTTGAAATAAAGGTAGTATTGGAAAATGAAAATAGAGCAATTAATTTTTTTTATTTTTTATTTTTTTGTAAAGTGAATTTCGATTCAAACGTGTTGGAGGCAATTTTGACCTGCGATTTGCAGGACCTTCAACCCCTCCTTATGGAAAATTCCTTTGAGATGAGA
>JAOXNX010000019.1:3839580-3864112 GCA_028566075.1 Solidago caesia | reverse complement strand
ATATTGTTTAGAGTTCAAGGTTCACATTATCATGATTATTTGTGCGATGTTGATATATATAAAGCATAACTAAGACAACTTTATTGACCTGGTTGACCTGTCATTTCACCATTGACTTTTTGACCCAATGTGCATTACACGTATTCACTAGTCAATAAAAATGATGATGCATTGTTTACTCTCTGAAGATCAAATATGTAAGAATGAAGAAGAGAGTGGATTTCAAAACATGCAAGTAGTAAAACAAATTTCATATTATATTGATGGTTATGTGTAAAATTATTTCCAACTGTCATGTAATCCTTTCCGTATGGGTGATGATAAATTCATAATAATTTTTGTCATATACAACAAGCACAATCATATTAATGCATAAAGCAGTGATTGTTGTGCATGGCAAAACTTGTTGTGAATTTATCATCACCCTTTCCCTATAGTTGTGGGTTTTTTTCCTTTATCAATAACACATTCCTTTAATGTTCAGTGGTAGGTGCCATTTTCCAGCTTTAGCCGTAGGGGCTGTTGCCTCTGAGGGTGAAGATCAGGGTTCAATCTCTCGCATTGATGGATTTAATAATATATTCCATTCACAAAAAATGTTTAGCAGTGCGTGATATTATTTTCGCCGGGCTATTTGTGTTTTGTTGGTTTCAATCATTTGAGTTGAAACTGAATGTGTTGGGTTCAAGGTTGGCATCCGTAAGAAAAATTCCTGGAAAGTGAAATCGGTAACAAATTTCTCATAAAGAAAAAGCTATGTAAATAAACTGCAAATCCTTTACCATAGTGATAGGTTTAGGTCTAGCAAAATTGTCGGCCAAATGTAACACCCAACTTTATTAAATATGGATTTCCAAAAACTTTTAAATACATAACTTTAAATGCGAAAACGTCCCAATCAAACCTTACTAATTCCTAAAGGAATGGTCAACAAAACCATTGGTGTTACTTAATAACATAATAACGAAAATTCAAGGAAACCCAAAACATAAATCCAACGACCTACATTAATCAACATAATTAAATATCGTCTAATAAATGAGGCTAAGACTAGTAAATGTCTTCATCAATACCTAACGTCTACCCAACCTCACTCTAAAGCCATCAGCAATGTCCAACATGAGGAACATCAACATTTTCAACAAACAAGTTTCAACTTTAATAAAGTTAGATAATCATAGGTTATATAAAACGGTTGTCAATTAAAACCATCTCATTAAACAATCATACATATGCCAAGCATTTAACAAACATCAGCAAACATCAACAAACATTACACCATAGGAATATCATATCCTTACATGTGCTAGCAACCTCAACATCTCATTACCACCATCAAACTACAAATGTGAGGTTATGCCTCTACATAGCTGGTGACTTACGCCGCCCGACAAATACAAACATCAAATTGTGTGTGGGCGGTCGAATGACCTTTAAGGAACCTCACACCCGACATGATGGGTTAATCTTTCGGTGGTCCATTGACGTCTTTAGGATGGCATAACCAATCCACGAGTATGTCGTTAACAAACTAAGTAGCCAGTCCAAACCACCCAGCAAACTCTACCAAACGTGACTAAGTCGTGAGGGGAGTATCATTATTATCTCCAAACGACAACAACCGTCAACACAGTAGCCAAGGCTAGCATGGCCAGTAGGCCTGTAAACGAACTGAACTAACACGAACAAGACCTTGTTCATGTTCGTTCGTTTAACTTAAAGAACGGTTCACGAACAGATAAACGAACATAAAATTGTGTTCATGTTCGTTCATTAAGAAAAATGGGTTGTTCATGTTCGGTCGTTTATGTTCATGAACGAATGTTCACCAACACAAATGAACGAACACAAACAAACGGACACGAACGAACACTAACGAACAAACATATAATTATAAGTATTAGAATTCAAATTCAATATTATAAAATATCCATCACCTAAATTTTTTTACCAAACATTCCTAATTATGATTTTAATATTACACATTCATCTAATCAAAAAAGAAGTCAATATCCAAAAAATCGTTTCCAAAAAGAGATGGGATGAAAACTTTCAAAAATGAAAGTATCTTAGGTTTAAGTTAAAAGAAATATTTATTATTATTATTATTTTTTAAGTATAGATGATTAGGTATTAATTAATTAATTAATATATATATATATATATATAAACTATAATTAAATATAAATGAACATAAACGAACGAACACTCACGAACATATTATCGAACGTTCATGAACATAAATGAACGAACGAGAGCTATGTTCATGTTCGTTCGTTTAATTAAACAAATGATTTTTGTGTTCATGTTCGTTCATTTACCTAAACGGACGAACACAAACGAACTTTCTGGATGTTGCTTCAGCCCAAGGCACTTTTGAACGCCTAAGTGTGCCGCACCAAGGCTCCAGTGCGCCACACCTGGGCATCTGACGCCCCCAAACTTTATTTTTCACCCTTAGACGATTACCAAACAATACCCAACCCCCAACACGACCTCCAAGCATTATATTGGCACAAAATAGATGCCAATTGATGGTTTGGTACCATCCGAAAATCAAATGAACACAAAATGTGGTTGCAAAGTCACCCGATTTCAACACAAAACGTTAATTCAATCATCAACAGCACCACCCATCATATGACCATCAATTAGACCGATTTCAAATGATAAAAGGACATCAAATGGGAAATAAAATGTTGCTCTAGGATCAGTTCCAACCAAGGCTCACGACTTGCAACAATCCTTCTCAAAACTCACGAAATCTACAATGGAATGACAAAGGGGTGACTAGGGTTCTTCTTGGAGACTCACAACACAAAGAAAACTAATCTAAATGTAATTGGGGTTGCCTAATTATATTCTTATGGAAGATTTTAAGTTTCCAAAGCGACACTTTGACCCCTCAACATATTTAACGGAATAAACTCTTCATTTAACGACATCTCACACTTAAACGACACCAATGGGAATACATACAACATTAGCAAGCACATTTAACACACATTTATCATCATGTCTTACGACACATTAATCGACATATTAATCGACACATTAATCACACATAAACACACATTAATTATCGACATCTAAACACACATAACGACTTAATGGACAACCAAGCGGTTTGACCAACGACAAAGTCAACACAAACGACAAAAATATTTAGGATGTTACACCAAATGCACACATAGAACATAAACAAACATCTATCAACTGATTTTTTTTTTATCGTTCTTTAGACACATGGGGACGTGGATCAAACTTCATTATATGTAGGAACTAGGCAAGGAGGTAATGCCTACCTGCAGCACCTGAAGGTGAAAGAACTTTGTGACCTAATCACATTAAAGCCAGCAACTGGACCTGAAAGGATTCTTTTTATTGTTATAAGCAAAATTGAATAGCAAATAATGAGTTTCAAGATCTGCTGACATAGAAAACATGGACAAGTCCAGCTATTTTCCCATCCCATCCAGGGTGTACTTTCTTCACCTGCAGAGAATTGAAATACAAAACTATCAGGAAAAGGACATTCATGACACTCCAGCTTGCAACCTTATGCTCATGAAGTACATATCGAGAAAGCTCGAGAATTAGAACACCCACTGATTTGACAGGATAGAAACCACATCCGTCCGGCCTGTTACATGGACTAGAGTTGCTACTGCACATGGATAGAAGTAGTCGATTTACATGTGATCATGGCTCCACGTTTATTTCAGTATCTTGAGGAACAAGTAGTGTTAGTGGGAAGACTTGTTTAACCACTAGCTTAGGATTTCCATTATAAGTATTGTAGCTTTTCTTTTGGAGGAAGATATAGAAAATTGCCCCAAAGCTCTCTGTTCTTCTTCTAGTTCTTGGAGATTGACTACCTCGAAGCAAGTCTTAACATTCTTGTTCTCTAATGAAGGCCATCTTCAGTGGAGAAGATCTTCCTTTCCTTCGTCTTCTTCAGCCAAAATCATGAAGAACAGAAAGACTCTTCTTTGTAATTAATTCAGTCCTAGGCCTAGCTACACCAATATGTCCCAATTATGGATGCCATAGCACAAAAACACTTTGAAACCGAATGGGCAGGCAAAGACCAGATTCTGATCACCCATGAACTCACCCAACACTTTATATTCTTGCTTGCATGCAAGATCTTTGTAAGCATAGAGAAACCCGAATAAGTCAAGTACTTATCCGGCCCATTTAAAAAATTAACTCCATGGACTTTATCTATCCCTAATTCCCTATAGACCTCTCCGGAACACCATTAATAAGAAGAGCTATAAATGCAGGGAAATTCATTAAGAAAGAACTTATGGCAATAATACAGCAGAGGAAGGTTGAGTTGGCCCAAGGAAGGCCACACTTACACAAGACATATTCTCACAAATGCTAAAATGTGATAAAGATGGAAGTTATTTAGTTGATACCGATATCGCAGACATGATCATCGGGTTGCTGATTGGAGGTCATGACATTTCAAGCATAAAATGTGCATTCATTGTGAAATTTCTTGCTGACTTGCTGGAGATTTACTATGGAGTCTACCAAGGTATAAAAGTTAAAAATCCACAAAATGTTGATAACTACTTGAAAAAAAGTTTTATGTATATAGTAGTATCTGTGTATTATTAATTTCTCGATAAATACAGAGCAAATGGAAATTGCAAATTCTAAAGCTTTAGGAGATTATTGAACTGGGAAGATTTGTCAAAGATGAAGTATTGGAATGTGGCACACCAAAAATTGTTGCTTTAGTATCTGTGACGACCCATCAACTTATAACTTGTGGATTTAAGTTCTCTGATGGACACTTTGTAAATATGTGCCGGTTTTATAAATGTCTTTCTAGAAAAATAAAAAAAAAAAAATAAAAGTCTGTATACTCCATTTGTATATTGTGGTGAATCAGTGAATGAAACAACTATTATGGTGTACAAATCACTTCCCGTTACAATGAGCGGCTAAGAAACATCCAAACAAAGACACTAAAACTTAAACAAGAGGCACACATATATACAAAAATAAGCAAACAATAAAACCCAAATGCCCCTTGAAACAGTTGGAAATGACCCTAGCCTTAGACAAAATAGGAATCATCCTCTTTTTGCTAATTTATTGTAAAGAACAATACTTTTTCACCTTGTGACCCGGCTCCAACATCATCGTTAGATTGAACTGCTGTCTAAACTTCTGTCGTTATAGCCCAGGGTACACGAGCTCTACTTTAGCTATTACAGCCAACGATCAAATGGAAAAGAAAAAACCCATTGAATCAACTCAGAAAAACTGCAAGAAAACTATAGATTCTCTTTGAAACTTGATCAAAATAAAAAAATGTTTACCTGGTCAAATAACGAGCACAAAGGGAAAAAACAAACCCGCCTTTGGGTAGCGATTTGAACTGGAGAAATATGAATACACGCTCTAGAAATTAATGTTAACGGCACAAGGATGACATGAATGTTTAAAGATGTTAATGACTTGAAAAATTAGATACACACTGAAGTAGGAAAAGCAGTTTCTGAGGTATAGGAAAGAAAGATTTAGATGATCATGTATATAAATACATCAAATCTCCTCCATAACTACTAATTCAGCAACACAATCCATAAAATTAAAGAAAAAAATTTCCAACAAAACGAGTAGTTCATATCATATAATAATTTTCTTCCTCTTTTCACCCTATTTGAAGAAAGAAATTAACGTCATAGATACACATGGTTTTGCAGCTGTTGATTCTCTTTTCTTTTCAACTTTCCATCTCTTTACTGTCTTGTTCTTCGGCACACTTCAATCAGTAGTCATGGGTTGACTCATGCAGCACCTAAACCGAGCCTTGCGGACATTGGTCAGGATCTCAGTCTCTGCATGTTCAAGCATTCTGACAACCTCAGTGAATGGTGGCCTCACATCTGAGTTTCCGTCCCAGCAACGTGTCATTATTTCACCGAGAACTGGAAGGCAGTCATTTGGGATGGTGGGACGGACACTTTTATTCACGACAGCAAATGCAGCTTGCACGGCTGTCATGTTCTGGAATGGAAGCATTCCAGTTATGAGTTCCCACAGGACAATCCCAAAACTATAAACATCTACCTTTTGTGTGTAGGGCCTATGCTGGATCATCTCCCTGCAATAACCAATGTCATTTACTCAAACATCAACAACCAAATGGCAATGCTAAATCAAATATCCTTTACTCTAGCATCAACAACCAAAAGATGAATAAAGATTATTTCACTTGAATGAAAGAACCACCAATAACCAATGCCAAATAGCAATGCTGAATCAAAGACATAAAAAATTACGTCACTTTGAATAAAAGAAATGGTATGTTCCAATATACAGCGCATCCAAATTGACAATAAAAAAATTATAATAAATAAAATAAACTGTTCAAAAATAATAATAAATAAAATGAAAGAATATTTAAGCTACAATCAGAAAGAAAAGAGGGCTGTAATCTATTCAGAAGGTTGCAATGAGAATCGAATTAACCCCGGAAACAAATAATGGTAGAAGACAAATCAACATATGACAGATTTTGCGATTAAGATTTTGTTAAGGGCATTTGCACAAAGGTGATTAATGCAATATCTACTTTGACACCAGTAAGAACATTTAATGTAATTTACAACTGTGTCCCTTACACGGTACTAATCCTGTTGCCCTGTATCTTGTTTCCATGTAGGACAACCTCTATAACACAACTTCTTAAAAGAACTTAGCTAAGACAAATTATAGAGGTGGAGCTAACATATTTCACCAAAGACAAAAAATTATTGTCGAATATGGTAGACAAAAAAAGGAAACTTAATTATCATAGAATAGTGAATATGCACACACATTACATGTACAGCACATTATGCACAACATAGTAAGCCTAAGAGACACAATAAGTATGGTAAAGAATAGATTTGTGATATCTGGAAGTATAACTTAGGAGCTTCTAAGCTCCCAACTAAGAGAAGAATTCATCATGCTTCACAACCACATCTGGCTCTATCACATTACACGTCACCATAAGCATACCAACCGTCATTTTTTATTGTCATTGCTCATCGGCCTCAGAGATTGGTGACGGTTAAAAAAAAATCTACAACTAGATTACTACCTTATATTTGATGAGATTTCCAAGAAAATTTACCACCAAGTGTGTGGATCCTAAGTAGAATTAGGAAACATTGTCTAGGGGATGAAGTGTGAGCCTACCCCAAAACATTTATTTGGGTAATTGAGCTTAAAAAATCAGCTTATGTCATGTTTTCAAATGTATATTATATAATTTTACAAATATATCATGGCTCTTACAAGTGAAATCAGGATTCAAAAAATCTGGTATTTGAGTCGCATCATGAGCTGACAACAAGCTAACACAGTCTGAAGGGTGGATCCTAGATGATTTTAGACAGCGATACAAGATACAACGAAGTACTAATATATGTAGGAGAGCTCTTAAAACATCCTAGTAAATTCAAGAGTCTTCACGTGTTTCAATTATGGGAGCCTTGTTGGCTGTCTAGTTGGCGCTATGTGTGAATGTGAGCCTGTGAGGTACTGGTCAAATGCGCGTAAAACAGTTGGTGGATGACTATAAAAATTAAGAAGTCTAGGACTTTCTTGAGTTTGTAAACATTCAAGAGTTCAAAAGCATCTTAACTATTCTGAATTAGAAAAAGAAAAGCTGTCAAGAAAATTAGCTTCACACATCAATAAAAATTATATTCTTTCTAAATCTGCAATTACAGTTTGAGTTGTAACATAAAAAAGGTAAACCAATTATCAAGCTACTTGCAATAATAACATGAACACATGAAAAGGAATCAGCAAGATTCAAGTGGAGGTCTTGAGATGTGGTAATAAAATGAAAGAATGAATAGAGGACCTTAGTATAGCATTTCTTCGTAACAGATAGATTTCTATTATAGCGTACCAAAATGATTCTGAAAGAAAATAATGAGATGAAAAGAAAGCTTGACCAAATATTTTACCTAAATTACGAGACGGCCACCCTACATAATGCATCTGTTAATTTCAGTGAGTAGCTAAAACTGATCATAAATCAATACCCATAGCACACAATACTCTCATGCCCTAAATGCAAACATTTGCAAATAACTTATAAACAGCAAAGCACCTGCAACTAGGGGTGTAAACAAGACAAGTCGATCCGGTGTTTGATAGTACTTGAGCTAGGCTCATTTAAACAGAAGAGCTCGAGGTCGGCTTGTTTTGAGCTTAAACTTTATAACTAGAGCTCTCTTCTTGTAGTATTGTAAAGCAAGCTCAGAAAAACAAATTGTGGTTTCAGTTAACAGATGCTCGGCTAGTAAGCTATTAAAAAGAAGCTTATTAATAAGCTGGTTACCAAAAAACATTTTAAAATTTATTTAAGAGCCTAAAATCAAAACAAACTTGACTCAAATAGCCTCTTATTATGTTTTATTTTGATGTGAGACATGTAGCCATGTTTTTATGAACAGATGGCTTTAGATATATATAAAGAGGAATGTCTTTGATTTATTTGCCAGGCAATATGGGACGAACTCCCTCCCTTTAGTTTTTCAACTTCCCAATCACCTGTAACTCTTTACTTCGGCCCATATCCCATATAGATGCCATACAAAAAAAATTGCTGATGATGTTTAGCATTTCACGATGATGATTATTTTCCTTTAATCTCCTTCACACAAACTGATTAACTACTTTCTTACATATTCAAAGCATCCATACGTACGTAACATAAATTTAGAAATTAATATATGTGAATGTTTATATATAAAAGCACGTCTATGCTTGTGAGCTTAATCAAGCTCCATCTCGAAAGCTCACGCTTCATTTCATTAACCGACCAACTAAAAGTTAAACTCAAGCTCCCCACAAGCTCATTTAGATCGAGCTCAAGTTGAGCTTTTTATGAGCCAGGCACATGTAGTTCGTGAGTAGCTCAGCACGTTTACAACTATACCTACAATCCAAGGAATCTCTAGAGGTAACATTAGTTCCTACCACACGCGTTCTGAAACAAGAGAAGAAAAGACCCAAAATATTTCACAAATCAATTGCTTGATGGTAACTGCCTAAATTCTTAACCGGACGTGGTAAAAAGGATGCGCATGCATACATCTAATTTACTTTATACAATAAAAAACCAATTAGATGATAAGATGTGCAGGAAGAGAGGGTGGGGGTATCTGTGCTTTGGAACTGTCAGGTTGAAAGGGAAGGAGTAAGAATAGCTATTTACCACCAATTCATATTCATATAATAAAATAAAACAAAAATGTAGCCAATAAGTGATAATAAACATGTCAAACAATAATGTAAACAGAACACATTTCAAGAAATACAAGATAAACTATATGCAAGAGCGAAGCCAAAAATGGAAGTAAACTTACGGAGCCATCCAACGGTAGGTCCCGGTCTCAGGTGTCATTCCTTCGGTCTGAACCTCAATTCTAGCAACGCCAAAATCAGCAATCTTAATTGATTTGTCAGCTGATATTAAAAGGTTATCTGACTTCAGGTCCCTATGAATTAGTCCAAGTCCATGCACATATGCCATTCCCCTAGCAACATCCAGAGCCTGCTTAACCGCCAACTTCAATGGCACCGATCTGTTCTGCCTCTTGGTCAAAAACTGCCTCACAGAACCTCCTTTAGCATATTCTGTAATAATGCACCACACCATGGGCTTACGGCACGCACCAATGAACCGAACTATATTCGGATGCTTTAGTCTTGCAAGCATCATAACCTCCTGCTGAAATTGTTGCTCCATAAGCTGTGCCCTCTCTACGTCGTTTTCTGGTTTTTCCAAAAGCTTGATAGCAACATCCTCGCCATTATAGGTACCTTTATATAGCTTCCCAAATGCACCTTGTGCAAAAGCAGGTCCCATGCTAAGTTTCCTCAAATCAATGGTCCACTCATCAAAATTTTCTAGCCCTTCTGTCGGAAAACGAGCATCTAATAGAGCTCGAGCCAGGGCATCATCACTCAACCCCTGGGAGACTCGTCCTCTATTCACACTGTGAGCATCAATATAATTATTTTTTACACGTTTTAAACCTTGATGGTTTAAGATTCGAGTATGTGAATCATTCGACCCGACACTACTATTGTCAACTGACATTGCAACAGACCCACCACCGTTGCTCATTTGCAAACTATTGAAACTGTCGATTGACATGTTTGACCCCTCACCAAGCTTATGGTAAAACACTTGTGACAGATCAACATAGTTATCATTCCCATTATTTACACCCATCATACCAGGAAACTTCGGCCCATCCAACATACTTAATCTAATACAATAAAACCACTTCAAACTCTACTTATCCCGTCATTGATAGTTAGCTCTGAAACTCAAAGCCCTCACAAACCGAATACCTGCATCCAAAGCACTGCACCTAATTAATCACACATGCAATACCAATTCATACTGAAATGACAAACTTCTGCTTTTAAAACAATTCATTTATAAGTACAAAATCCTTAACGCAACACTAAGTTAAACATTGCCTTCCACATATTAGCACAAAATGCTGTATTGGTTCAAAAACAAACACTAGCATTATCCTTTTAAAACTAAGATAGTCATTAGCAAGATCCAAACTTTAACCCATTAATAATGAAAGCAAAAAATGGGTTAGACACCAAACATCATTTCTAACTAATTCCAACCCTTAATCCCAAATTAATAACCCAAACAATCGTATTTCAACCTAAACGGATGCAGAGTCAGTATGAAGATAGCCTTCCACATTATCCTTCACACGACTGGTCAGCGTTTCCATTTATCAACATTTTTTTCCAAATTTAGAAGCACAGAATGCTCTTAACAGTTCAAAAACAAACCATACTATTATTCTTTAAAACTAAGATACTCATTAGCAAGATTCAAACTTTAGCTAAGTAAAGAAAACACAGGTTGGACCCTAAACATCATTTCGAACTAACTCGAATACTTAATCCCCAAATTACTGACCATACTATTAATCTTCAAAACCAAGATTAAAATTAGCAAGATTCAAACTTTAACCAATTAATGAAGAAAACAAAACAAGGGTTAGTCCCAAAACACCATTTCCAACTAACCCTAATCCTTAATCCTAAATTTGATAAACCCCCAAATTATATTTCAACCTAAAAACACCTCAAAAACAAATAAATTCAAAATTAAATATATATTAACAATCAAGATTAAAACTTTATACTAAAAAAATGATCCATCAATACAAAAAGCATAAATAAATTACCCACAACAAAAATAATAAAAATTTTAACAAAAAAACTTACAAATGATCAAAAAAGGCTGATTTTTTTTTCCTTGTCTTGGTGAATATAAAAGTGTCTAAAATTTATGGATAGTTTGCAGTTGCCGACGAAAACACGGTGAAAGAAAAAGAAAGAAAGAAGAAGACGACTAGAAGTAGTAGTAATAATAAAGAAATGAAAACAAAGAACTAGTCTTCTCTCTTTGGTTTTTTTACAAATATTATATTATTATTTATTTTCTTTTATGATATTTTTTGTTATGTTTTATTTTTATTGGATTGTATAGAAAAGAGAAAAAGAGACCATATTTTTCTTGAAAGAAGAAAGGGACACATGGTTGTTTAAACCGGACCGGTTTTTAAGAAAAACTGGGTATTGGTTCTTAAAAACTAAATCAGTCGAAATATATTATTCTTATTAGTAGTAATACCATAATTAAGTTAAAAATTAAAAGACAAATATCAACCACACATCTCTTATTATTTCTTTTCTTTTATCTTGTTTTTTATATTTTTTGTTTTTTTTGTTTTTTTTAAATAAAAACACATTCCGAAAAAGAAAAAAAAATTAAAAGGCGGAGCCCGTCAGGTAGATCACACCATCACTGATCACCCCTATGACCTATCACCCCATCAGCTACCCCTTATTAATACCCTTAAGGGAGGAGCTTGTATTGTATCATCATCCGGGAAAAAAAAATTTGTTTTTTTTTGTTTGGGTTTTTAAAAAAAAAAATTACAAAAATTACAAAATGAAAAAAACATTGTAAAAAAAAATAAAAGGGGAAGAAAAAAAGAAAAAAAGAAAAAAAAATGCGTGACTGAGATTTGTTCTTGATTTTCAATCTTTTTCTAGTTTTCATTTGATTATAACCATATTATTATTATACTAAAAAGAGTAAATGGGTGGAAACTTTCTGATCTCATATACCGTCTTGATACCCAGAGCACATACCGCATAGAACTCATGTCCTGTAAGTCACCATCCTCATACATGGATCCCATATACATGTTTTTCATTTTTCACATATACTTTATAGCTACGGATTTCCACTCACAATAAAGTCACACATACAACATACGCACGCATCTCCCCCCAGGTCCTTTAGAAGCAGTCTTCCTATCCTCGGGTAAAAGTAAAATTATCTACATCTTATCTCTCCCGTATCCAACTTATGACTAGATTGAATATCGTTGTTGTTGTTTTTGTTTTTATTGTCATTTATACAATTTAATAATGATATATAGGCGTAGAACACATGTGTATAAACATGCATAATTTATTTTATTGGGTTTTTTTTTTTCTTCTTCTAAATGTACTTGATATAGGGCCTATATTTCACATTATCCTACCAATCACATTAGATTTTTTGCGAGATCCACAACAATTATGATGTCATAGAGAACACCATGTTGTGATATATTTGTGCGATGGATGAATATTTTGTTTTCTTTTATGGCTCATCGGCTCCTTTTTTTTATAAAAAAATTATTTTTTTCCTTTAAACACTCCAGTAATACACTATAAATTAATCACCATATTTCTCAAACAATCACACTACTCTATATTCCTACACCTTTTGTTACATTTACAAATTTACATCATTTCAAAATTAGTTCTTCATCTTCTCCTCGATTTGGATTATTTTAAAACTCCTTATATTTACTCAAATTTATAAAATATCGAGGGCGAAGGAAATGATTAAACAATGAAATGCATCCAAAAGGACATAAATAATGAGAGATCAGGTTAGCGCAAGTGATGTTTTCGTGCGACACTATTTTGCTGTTAAACAATTTTAAAATATAAAACAATTTATATAAAAATTATATGATGAGCAGAAATTATTTCTTCCACTTGCCCAAATATTGTGAGGCAAAATATTCAATAATATTGCATTTCATATTAGGAACCCCTAAAAGGTTAGGAACCTTTAGGAACCCTTTTTTTAACTAAATTTCATACATATGCTTGAGCATATGAGCATATGTATGCAAGTCGAGCATATGTATGCAAGTGAGCATATGTATGAAATTTACACTATATATATATATATATATATATATATATATGACAAATAAAGTAAACAAATTTATTATTTGGTCTTTAAACTATTTGATTGTTTTATAATAATCAAAACTAATCTAAAATTTAAAATAATGATTTAATTTTGTTCGAAATAATGGAAACGATATTCACCAATCCAAACTATCCAACAAGCCAATAGGGTTGGTTGTCTAGGTCTTAGTATCTTGGGATCAGCTACCTGGATTTGAGATTCACTTTTCATATTTGTGACGGTGGTGTAGAGGGGGGGATTGGGGCATATTTAAAAAAGACATTCGGGATAATTTAGGGGGAAAATTAGTATCAAATAGTGAACATCGTTATTTATGAAATTTAAAAGTAGTCGAACCATCGAATAAAATTGACCCAATAGCCAATTTTAGACGACTCTTTACAAGTATCTTCATTTTAAGGCAAAACCTATTTGTTTCATAAACGATATCAAGAAATTTGAAATCAAAGAGTCGAATGTCTTTTCGTAAGTCAACTATTCCATTCTATTATTCCATGCCACTAAACATCAAATATGAGAAAACAATCGCAGACCTTATACTTTTGTAAACATTTCACTTTTGGAATACAATTTACCCCCTTCTCATTTCGTTTTCCATTTTGAACCTTTCAAATGATATCAAGAAGGGGTATTGTTGATTTGTCTTCCTTTATTTCAAGTGATTTGAACTTGATCATGTATGTAATTACCTATATGTTAATAAGGCCTAAAGGCATGGCAAAACAAGCTCTTTGACCCATCCCATATATTATATATTTATATTGCTTAAATGAAGTAGGTGACAGCTGTTGTTGGACAAACACTCATTCACCCACTTAGCCTATATATACACCCAATCCCACATAAGGTGAAACACATACATAAACATATGATAAGTGAGCTACATTCACTTCATACTACATACATCCACCACACAAAACAAGTTATCATGCTCACTTACTACTTATCCTTCTAGAGCACATGGGAAATATATATGTCCCACTCTAAGACAATCATCGCCACCTTAGGCTCGTGAAGAACTTGTTAGGTTTGCAGTGTATATTCAGAAGACGCGATGGTTGTCACGGTTAAACCCATTATTGTCACTGAAATCGTCATTTTATGCTCAAACATTGACGTCATCCGTGGGACTTAACCCAAAACTAATGAAATCACGTTAGCAAGTCTATTACCTACAATTTTTGTAGATCTTGTATTGGCACTTGATAATACAATCGAACCTATAGTCTTAAACGATGAGATTAACATTTGTTCTTCTTTGGAATTGGAGCAATAAAAATGAACAAAAAACTCAAAAGTGAAATCACTAGATCCGATGGTGTTTCACCAATAATTTCAAAGGAGGCCTTTTATTTCTCTAACGATGTGATTAAATTTCATCACTTGAAAGTAAGGATGGTAATGAATATCTGACCCGGTGGATATTCGTCCCACCCGATTCACATTTCATGGATATGGATAAAGTAAATGAAAATTGACATGGTATATAAATGACGGTTTTTCTTCAATGAATTATTTATTTACCATCTAAAACGAACATTTTTCCATATACAGTAATAAAAGTAAAACATTATAAACTTACGAAGCATCTAGGATAAAAAACGAACTTTTAAGTTATGCTTTAGTTTAAAAAAAAACTAGTTATAAAATGTTTATGTTATATAAGTTTATTATAGTAAGTTTAGTTATTTTTATTCCATCAAAATGTTTGATAAATTTACATATGTTTAAGATCCAAATCATCAAAAATTCACAACAGAATAATAAACATCAAGCTATTATAACTAACTACATATGGTTATATTGTATAGTGTTTATGTTATAGTTATTTGTGACGAACTACCTTTATATTTTATTTTTTAAATATATGATGTTATACTATTATGAAAATGAGTTTATCCGCTCCATATTCCATATACGAAGTTAAGGATTTGGGCCCTAATAGTGGCAAAATATCCCACCTAACACTTCTGACTTATGACAATAATCATTACACGATATGTGAAGGTTAAAACCTCCAACAAGAAGGATATATAAAAGGAGATAATATATGCAAAATAAATTTTGAGTAATTTAACATAATTATAAATTACTAATTTGTATCGTTTGCGATATAAGTTATACAGTGTGGTAAATAAATCAAAAATTATGGTACATATATTACCTCCCATATATAAAACTCATTTCACTTGTTTACTAAAAAATGGAATGAAACCAACCAAAATACACCAAAAAAGAGTTGGAGGAAGACACGAAATCTCAAAAGTGAGGTTGATAATATTAATCAAAGATCGAGATAAAAGTAAAGCAAAATCAACCACCAGAATGACAAATAAAGATCAAGCAAACTAAACAATAGTAGAACAAGCAAGGCTTAGATCAAATGGTTAACATCTTTGCCGGGTTCGATCTTTACTCCTTGCAAAGGTCGAAGATGCTTACTCCTTTTTTTACAAAGTAAACAATAGTTGTCTGCAAGCTCATTTCCACGAGTAAATGACTTTAAAAAAGGATAATAATGCCACCTGAAAGAGAATAGCAACTACCTGTCAATGTCTAGATCGGGAATGAATTGAATTTGCTACCACCATTAATGAGAAATCTGAATACAAAATCTTGTGTTAGGTAAAATGAACAAAAGGAATAAACCTTTATAACAAGTGGCCTTTAGTTCCATTTCTCTAGTTTCCCCTTTAAGGATTTTAGTGCAAGAATGGACATTAGAAAGTTCATGATGGATAGCAAGAAATTTCAGTTTAAAGAGTCGAATGACTTTTAAAAGTTAACTTTCAATTTCGTAAATGTATTTTTCTTCTTTATGGCCCAAGTAATGATTTGTCATTACCGATTTAGGGCCTCACTTACAAACCAATGAATGAAATTCATCTTATTAAGTCTATGTGCGAGAATTTGTGCTATGATCTTGTAGTGTTAATACCTGAGATACTTATGGGCCTATAGTCTTGAATGAAAAGATGGTCATTTAGTTTTGGTATTTATTAGAGCACTGAAGACGAATTACAACCCCTGGGTATATATAGCCCAAAATTTCTAGAAGATTAACCAAGAGAATGATATCTTTGCCAATAGTATGTTTGAAACTCAAGAGATGAGAAAGCTATTGTTAAATGGTCATACTTAAGTCAAAAAGAGGCTTTTAAAAAAACAACTCGAATTTACTTTATTTCTGTTCATTTAAGCCCCTTCCAACAATGAAACATCTTTTTCTTTTTTTTTTTCACTGTCACATTAACACTATATTATCTTTTTCTCATTTTCTGTTCCTAAGACACACCACTATCGACCATACTTCTTCCGCAAATATGTTATTATTAAATAGCACAAAAAAACAAACTTTATCTTCTTTTTTTAAATTGGTTAATAACCTCACGTGGCCCCATCCAACCCCACCACCTCCCGTCGTCACTCTTCCTCCCCACAACGAACATTCTAGGAAGAGGATGGAGACATGGCCCTGCCAATGGTGTCATGTAGGAAGAGATTGTGATGAGCCCACAATAAACCCATTGGCAGGGGCCTTAAGAGTGTTTACCATCAGCACCAAGATGGTGTGACACATCAGTACCATTCAACATCACACCACATATGTAACAATAACCACACCATACCATATTTTTATATTAAAAATATAATACATTTAAATTATTAATAAAAACATAACAAATTTAGTAACCAAAATAAAACTTTATTAGAATAAAATAAAAATAATAAAAGTTATTAAATAAAATAAATTACACAAAAAACATAAAATAAAAATAGAAAATACGATAAAAAAAAACAATACAATAATTAAAAACAACTACAGCAAGATACCATATTGACACCTAATTTCATCCTTTTTCATCTTGATAACGCGGCGTCACCCGGTTGTATCCACGCCGTGTCGAACTTCAAAAAAATTCCATATCTTCTCATAGATTCGACATATGAGTTGCTCTTTCCACTATTAATTTTTTCACGTGTTCGATAAGTGTTTGACAAACATCACCCAATGAAGACGAACTCGAAGCCCATGTATACGAAGTGTGTTGGCTTTTAGTTGGTCTTGGCTTGCTGAGTGGGCATTTAAGCTTATCTTGGCCGGTTTGGAAAGGGTCTTCATCATTATCGTTTTCATCTTCGGCATGATCCATTGGTTGGTCGGCAGAAAACCAACATTCGCATCTTTTGAACGATTCCTTCGTCCCAAGATCGACGCAAGCGTCATGATTCTTCCATTGTGGTTTGTCTTTCACCAACCTGAAGGTGTCGAGCCACTTATAAAGTTGTCTTGTATCAGCTTCATACAGATCTAATGCATGATTCACGATGTCGAGTTCGTTTAAGCTCGATCGCTTCTTATCTTTTGTTTGGTAGTAGATGGCGCTAAACTTTTAAGTTGCAACACAAACGTCTCACTATTTCCCAAAAAGTACATCCTTTGTTCTTTCTGCAAACCCTTGATCATTATTATTATATAGATCACGAATTCTGTACCAAAAAGTACCATCTGTTTGGGCGTTTTCATGGACAAAATCCTTGGAAACATCGAGTCAACACTCGGCCAATCAAAACGTTTCTTTTCTAGACCAAGGGGTTCTCTTAGTCATGATGGGTTTCTTTCGGGGTTTTTTTGGTGATCCTTTTTTGTGTGGTTTTGAAGGAAAATGTTTTGAAGGAGAATGTTGTTTTGAAAGAGTATGTTGTATTTGAGAAAGAGAAGATTTTGATATATATTTCCTGGGATTAAAAATGTTGTGACGAAAATTATGGTGAAAATGGTTGGGAAGGAAATGCTTGTGGGTTATTCCACATATATTTTGTTAGTTGTGGCAGTATTGGAATTCATCTTGTAGGGGTGAATGTTGGTACCAATTTCTGAATGATGGTGGTGGTTGTTGTTGAAGAGTGTAACGGCTGTGAAAGGTGTTGTTGTGTAGATGCAATGGTTGTGTGGATGGTGTGTTGGCGTTTGGAAAATTAGGTGAAATTGATGACGAATGCGAATTATTTGTGTGAAAGTTATCCATTTTTTTATGGAATGGTTTGATAAAATAGTTTGATGAATTGGTTGTGAAATGGGTTGATGAAATGGATGTGGTTTAGTAATGTATTTATAGAGATATTAAAATGAAATAAAAAATAAAAAATTCTTCTCTTCTTCTAGCTGTTGCATTCTAGCCATTACCACATTAGTTGATTTTATTAATTTTTTTACAATGTTACCGTTGAACAAGAAAAAACAATAAAGATGATCGACCCGAGTGACCCAAGCCTCAAACCGGTGTCTACACACGGATGTCGGGCCAACGACCCCCGTAATGGAAGACACAAACATGACGCCGTCCACACGACTACCATTACAGACACTCTTACTGTTTTACCGAGATCGGATACTATTACCTAGGTTCCTCAACTTGGAATGGACTGAACGGCACCAAGAAATTATATGTACACGGCCGCCGGTGCTTTACTGGTAGATGCTTCTCCAACTCCAAAATTGTATGAGAGTGGTCCTTTGGAGCTAGGAACTTCCTGACTAACCTATGTGCCTTGAAAAAACTTACATGTGAAACCATTGGGGCCTTGTGCCTTTTGACCTTTATCATATATTATTCGTTTGATGCACTAAAACATTTTGGATCGAAGTGACGAACTTTCTTTGCTTAAGAGGTTTTTAAGAAAGGATTTCCCTTGAGATTCTTCAAACTTTGATTTTAAAAGTTGATAATTTGGGCCTTAATAGTAATAGAAAGAGTCACCTAACACACGACAATAACCATTAGATGATATGTGCAGCTTGCAGGAAACATCCTCAAGAAATATATGTCAAACATAACGAATTCTTCACAAAACGATGGAATAAAACCAACCAATCTACACCAAAATAGAATTCGAGGAGGACATCGATTTCACAAGTGAAAAGTAAAAGCGATAAATAATCTACGATCGAAAGAAAACTAAAGCAAGACAACAACCACATCGTCCGTAGATACAGATCAAGAAAAGTAAAAAATAGTAGACCAAAAGCTCAATTCCAAAGTTAAGTGATCTCTAAATAAGGATACTAAATTCCATCTTGAAGAGAATAACAACTGCCAGTCAACATCTAGAGGGGATGAATTGAATTTGCTACCACCATTTCTGAGAAATCAGAAAACGTACAAAAGCTTGCGATGCTAAACTGAATAAAAAGAACTGATCTTTGTTCTTTTAGTTCCCTTTCTCGGGTTTCTTCTTCAAGGATTTTAGTGCGGGAATGGACATCAAGAGATCCTTTGGATCCTCGTTACCTTTAAAGTTGAGCTCCCTTTAATCCTTAATTATGAGCTCAACGGTTACCCCCAAGATCATGAAGAGGAATTCCATTTTAAGGGACCTATCAATGGGGTTCCAATCTTGTCTTTTGTTCTAGTGCCGTTAAGAATTTTCTACCTAGCCCTGGACCTGCTTACATGAACTGTGCAGATATGTTCCTCTATAAAAAGGCTTATTGAAAAGTTATTAGCCAATCAACTTCAATTCGAATAAAAGCGTTCAAATTCATGAGGCGATCTAAAGGAATGAAAGTCTTGGAGCTGAGTGTTGGAGGATGTATTCTGTAGCTCCAATGGCATTCCTGGCTGTGCCAAGCTGATACTGTTTCCGTGAGCAAACTGATCAAAAGTTGACGAAGGTTCTTCAGGCCAACTCGAAGGCCAAGAACTTGTTGACAGAAGAGAGAAAGCATGCCTAACATCACCAGCTAATATTGAGTTCGAAGTTGCATCCAAACCTGTTACATAGAGAAACCAAGAGATTTAATGTCCCGAAACTTTCACTATCGTCGTTAATTAAGGCCATATGAATCTCAGGAGTATGTTGACTCTTTCTTTAAAAAAAAATCGTTACGGTTTTTGTATACGAATATGATAATTTCAATATATAACAAACATCTTTGAATACAGAAGGACATATTAAAAGTGTTCTAAATTTCGGACTGATAAAAAAGACGTTGCACAATCATGTGCACGCAAGCTTCCAATAAATGTAAAAGACCTATATAATTGACTGATGTATATGCAATAGTCCCCATAAATGAATGAAAACTGCTGTAACATGATATGCTTTGGAAGAGAAAAAGAGAAAAAATGTATAAAAGCTTGTTAAAAGTCCATTTTGTGAGACATGATTAATTCAAACTAAAAGATAATTAATTCATCTTAGATATATAGTTCTAATGGTAACGATTAATCTGTTCTATCTAAGTCAGGGTACATACCGTTATGATTAACGTTACGAGATATAAACCTTTGATCAGAACTGAAGTTTAAGGCACCCGTTGTTGGCAAGGCATCAATCCCTCCACCTTTTGCAAGACCTAGCACACACTCTTCCGCTTTAAAGTTACAAGAACTTTCGGGTGGTGTTGAATCCAGAATTGGTATTGAAGCCCTATTAAGAAGAAAGTTCATCTGTGGTCTTCGATCTGTCATTAAAACAAACGTACTGAAAGAATGAACATGAATGAAGAAATATAACAGTCATCGTTTATTTAAATTCCGCTCAGGTAGGGATTGGGTAATGTTGTTGTTGTTGTTGTTGTTTATTTAAATTCCCAAATTTATAAAAATGAATGGAGCTAGAGAAATCTGGCAAGAATATGTGAAAATGAATGAATAAGTTGAATAGATCTTTTCGGTTTCAAGGAATACCACATATTGAAGAAGACATCCGCGTAGAGCCAAATTGGAGCTCTTCTGACTGTGGTCTACGTCGTCTTGCATTGTGTGCAGAAAGGCGTCGACGACAGCTACGCTTTCTATCATCAAACTCTGATAAATCATGGAACCTGCAAAATTGCCCATCATAGAATTCAATTTATTAGATGTTAGAAAAAGAGTTTTGTATTAAAAAAATAATACATATAAACTTAATTATAAAACGTAACTTTCCTGCTACATTGTTGACAAAATCGACGTTCCATCCCAGCTACAACAACTTTAGGGCTTTTGGAATGATTAGCACAAATCCTATGTCTACGGTGGTAGTCTTTAGCAGATGAAAGGTCTAGATTGCACCCTTCCACTAGACAACGTGGGGACTGTGAACTAAGGTAAGATGCTCTAGATCTCTTTATCATGGGAGACGACGTAGGCGGAAACAAAGGTGCTGATGTTGTAGCTGTCTTGTTATTACTGTTAGAAGCACCCGAATGCCTGCCAAGCTTTAAACCAACCATTGCTTCACCAGATAACACCGAAGCTTCTTCTACAACGTTTGAGAAGCTCCCATTTTCTCCTACCCAAGAAGATTCTTCCTTTTCTAAGAACTCTTTAGGTAAATCATCAAACGCTCCAAAATTCTTGATTGTTTCTTTAGACGAAGAATCAGCAGAAGCCGAGAAGGAGAAATCCACATTGTCTACGACCACATTACTTCCAGTTTCTTGGTTAGAAAATTGCAAATTCTTGGGGACTTCCATGTCTTTGGTGCTGTACATGGCTATATTCTCCCAGTCCCATTCCGTGGAAGTATTCAAATTCCAGTCCATTATTAGAAATGAACCTCGATCAAGCTAGTATGGTATCTAAACGCTAAAAGCTCGGTCCATATTTAAACGCCGAGTCGAGCCTGTCATGAAATATGTACAAATTTCATTATGCACAAAAATGGATACCGAATATATATATTACGTACATGATTAGTTATAACAATTATAAGATAAACAAATTACCTTTTGGTGGTCAAGGAGTTCCAAGGTTACTGGAAGTCTTTTATTGTGTAAAATTCTGAACATCGAAAAATAACAGTAAGTTGAATGAAGATTTGTTCTAATTCCTTTCAATACAACATATTAGAGATAGATAGCTTCTTCTAGGGGCAAGAAGAGACCCACACAACATATGAATAATGCTGATGAAAACACCATATAAGAAAGCTAGCAATCATTTAAAAACAGCACCAGCAGACAGCTGTGTGCCCCACTCTTGCATTAAAGAAAGTTGCTTTCGGTTCATTAGTCTCGCCATCAGTTTCATCACCCCAGAAAAAAACAAATGGGTT
The DNA here is from genome assembly GCA_028566075.1 of Solidago caesia. Lineage (NCBI taxonomy): Eukaryota > Viridiplantae > Streptophyta > Magnoliopsida > Asterales > Asteraceae > Solidago > Solidago caesia. Next base: position 3,841,707 of record JAOXNX010000019.1, on the reverse strand, counting down.
ACGTACGTAACTCATTCTTAGCTAGGTTCGAGTTTATGAGCAACCGATAAATGTTAATTACTTACTGTGACAAAATAAACTTGATTTGGATATTTGAGTATAATAATACTAATTATATGTCCATGTCAAAATCAATAAGACAGAAACTCCAATAAAATGTTGATTTTTGGAGTCTGATGTCTGCAAGGGCAACCTTATTGTCGTCCATGGAGCAGGAATCAAATGGGGACTAAGTGCCGGCCACAATTGGGCCAAACTCGTATGCAATTTTTGGTCGTGAAATTAGTTCAGTTGGCATAATTCTTTGGGGTAACTCGCTTAGTGGAAAATTAGTAACTAAATTCTATATATAGAATCCTAATGTAATGGTAAACACAAACTCAAAAAACAACAAAATCTCTCTTGTTCAAAGGTGGATTAATTGAGCAGATCGAGTTGATCTGCCCATCCACCTAAATTCGTTGTGTTCCCTTTTTATATATACGTGTCGCTATTGTTTCGTGTACGTTTGAATCATGGTTTGAATGTCGAATCCCCAACAAACAAAAAAAGTTGTAAGAATTGAAAACTGTAATTAAGAAAGACTTATAGCTAGAAGTGGGCATGGCAATTCCTGTGGTCAAAATTTCAACAAAAGATAATAAATGACCTTTCAATATATACTTTAATTAAGTGTTATCTTTAACTAACTAAACTATGTTCTCTCATGCCAAAATCCTTTAATTTCCCTTGATTGTATTTTATGTCACAGTAAAAAGTTAATAACAAAAAGGTATGAAATCTAGCAGTTTATAAAAGGCTTTATTGGGTGGCCTCACAGTAAAAAGGTCAAGAAGTCTTGATACTCCCCATTCCTCTTTTTTGTGAGCAATTCATTCTGTCAGACTTGCCCATGTGGATTCCACAGTTGCCAGTATTGGCCAAGACAGATTAAATTAAGCACATGCCTTTTGGATGCTTCTGCTACTCTGATTTTTACCTCCATCTTCACCATGTATATATAAAAAAAAGACACACATATATATATATATATATATATACCTCCTTTTTTCTATCGACATTGCATGTTAGTATTAACTAAGATGCATGTTAATAATAACTATTACTATTAACATGCATCTTAATTAACATTGACATACATTTTAGTTACTAAGGCCGTTCACTATCTCATCGTCTTTGCCCTTCATCATTCTCGTCGTCAAAGACACCCTTAGGCACTGGCCCGTCGTGGGCCGGTCGTCGTCATCCCTCGTCCATTTTACGAAATGTATAAACGAGTTGTTTGTGTGTACGTGAGTGTGTGTTTATTATTATTTTATTGGGGATGAGATGATGAAGAGGGTATGATAGGGAGGGTGTAGTTCTTGGGTGTGTCTTGGAGAGAGAAAACTGATGTGCCAGTCAAGACGAGGGGATGGCGGCGTCAGGATAGGAAGAGGCCTAAGATGCATTATATCTTAGTAATTAAGATGCATGTTAATGGTAACTAAGATGCATGTAACATGTAACATGCATCTTAGTTACCATTAACATGCATCTTAACTTCATCTCTGTCATCCATGGCAGAGTTATGGCATTAAAGGCAGCGTCCGTACGGTATCAAACCACCACACTATCTCTTGGATCGCCGCTCATCAAATCCAGACCATTCCCAGATGCGTCCAGCTTCCAATCCCTTTATAAATGCCTTGAGGTCTACGACTGATAAGGGCGAAGCCCCCCTGAACGGTGTAGCCGTTCGATTAAGGGTTACGCCCATACCGTATCACAATTTCCGGCGATGGTGGTGGTGGGGGACGGCGGGGGAAGAAGGCCGGTGGTGGTGACGTGGGGAAGAGGTAGAAGTTGTAAAAAATGAAAAATGAAACATTTCGCATTCTTCACACGTTAAGACATTTCCTATCATAACCTTCCCTATATATATATATTACCACAATTCACCATCATCTTTCCAACGATTTTTGGACATGTGCTACAAATAGTTACATGCAAAAGTATAATATATATATTACTGTACTCCTCCACAACAACCAAAAAACTACTGTGATTTTTTTTTTTATGGGGAAAGGTTATGTAAAGCATGCAGTACCTATCTTAGGTAAAGCATGGGGGGATTATGTAAAATTT
>JAOXNX010000019.1:3737990-3755576 GCA_028566075.1 Solidago caesia | reverse complement strand
GTATATATAATTGTATAAGTATTAGGTATGTCATACCAATTTATCTACTCATATAACATATGTCATGTAGGTTCTTTTCCTTCCGTTTTTCTGATTAATTAATTTTTTTTTTATCTAATTAGTTTAGTTCATTTACAAGTTGATGTATGGTAGTTTAGTGTTTGGGATTTGGGGATTCAATGTTGGGCTTGCACAAGTGGTTCTTCAAAACACGTAACAAAATCACTTCTTGAGTTCCTAAAATCAGCTTCTACTACACAACAATGGTCACCAATCAAACTTAAAGGGCTAAACTGCTGAATTACAACTTCTCTGTTCTAACAGCTGATTTGATCCAGGTATGTGGCTAACTCTTAAGGAACACAAGTCCAACCTGTTTGGAGCTCAAACCTCAACACTCCATGATCGGTTAGACCAGTTGCCTCCAGAAAATCATGCCAATCTGCTATCATGTGCAGGCGTGGCTTGTCATCAACAGCTTGTAAATCCTGATGGGTACGAAGGAGTACTATAAACTGCATCTTGCCAAAGCAAAGGGCGGCCCTTGAGTATGTTCTCATTTGGTGGAAGTTAACAAATTCACTTGGTACTGGTTGTATCAATATTGTGGTAGCGTTATTGTATGGATGTACATTATACCTTCTAAGTGGTAGTTTCAATGATATCAATCGTGAGGGAGATTGTAACGTAATATATATGCTAAAGTAATGAGGATACCAGTATATTAGTGTTCAATGTATGGTATTTGAACCGCCTAAGATAGTGAAATTCCAAGTTGAAAATATTTTATCCTTTTTTATGTTATCGCATACTCAGACTTACAGTAGCCAATCTGAAGTCAACAAACACGACGGGCAATCTGCATTACTTTTCAGATAGTTTACAAAACTCTATGTACGCTTGGTTGACAAAGCGTCGACTGGTTAGGAATTTTTGCTTCACTGATGGAAGTGCTTTATGTTTTTATTGCAGTTGCAGGTCTAAAGGGATTAACTTAAAGCCATCTTTTTTTTATATCGTCTACTTTCTGCAGCCAATCTGAAGCCAAAAAACACGACAGGAAAGCTGCATTACTTCCCAAATATTATATAAAACTGTATTTATGTTTGCCAAACGAAACGTCGACTGGTTAGGAGTTTTTGACTCACTTATGGAGACTTTTTTTTTCATTGTTTTTTCAGTTGCAGGTCTACATGGTTAATTTAAAATAACCTGAAGATCTGATAGGGTGATCTACCACTCAAACTACCAGGTAAGCGTTATGTACGTTTTTTATGTGGAAATCTGGAATCATTAGATACCCAAGCACCCTTTATATAGTTATGTTATATACTACTTTGAAAAACTTTATATATCCGGAGTAACTGATGTAATGGCCCCATTGAAAATGGTGGGAATACAGGGCCACATATGGACACCATATATGTTATGCCACGTCCGGAGTTTCGTTTTCCATACGTTTTCTCACTACCGGTAGGATAGGTAGCAAGACCGAGCAATTCTGTCCCATTGCTTATAGGTTTCTCATATATATTAGGGACACCGTGTAAATTATCACGACCCTTGCATTGGTCAATGATATCGCCACCTTCAAGGCTTCAATGCTTGCAAAATGCACTCTAAAAAAAGACTGCGTAAGAGGCAGGTAAATAGGAAGCTATTGGCAGGCTGCAAGTTATGCACATTAAGTTGGATAGACATCCCCCAACATTGCAGTTTAACCTATTTTTTTTTCTCAATTATTAGACAATTTGTATTCATTTTTATATACTTATTATGTTTTTTTGTATGATAATGTGTAGGTGATTTGTTATCGGATCATAAAGAGAGGCAGATTTTATTTTTCAAGGTGAGTAAAAATTGAGTTTGTTCTTAATCAATCTATCAATATATGTTTTCTTTCTTTTATATATGGATCGGCTTTTGTAGTTAGTTTTACGGATAATAAAATCATTTACACATATTAGCAAGGTTGTCTTAATCTTATCAACCACAACAATCTTTTGGTATGAGGCGTGCGATGCAGGTGTCACCTGCCCACAACCAAGGTACCCATATCATGTTACATATTACAAGGCATGAATAATATCTACAAGACTACTGTGCATTGTGCAAATTAATTAGAGTCGAGTTGTGTTTGGAGTTTACTGTTTACAGGAACCGCTAAAAAGCATACTCGGCTACAAGTTTGTAGTAATCCTGGTGGTGTTGTTACTGATGTGATGCCTCTTATTCTTTGTAGTTACAGGACATGGGCTCGATAATGATCCCTTGGACTTCAGTCGTAAGTGAGGAGAAGTAAGCAAAAAGACCTTAGACAACTATGCAAGCGATCTAATGGACTACTTTGGATTTTAATAGTGTAGCCATTTATGTTTTTTTTTTTTTTTTTTTGAATGGTTAAATGGCAATGTATCGGGACTGATTACTCTGGACCTACTTCTTCTCCAGGAGCCCACAAATCAAGAAGAAAATCCCATAGGCATGCCACTATTATGTTTATATTTGTATATGTAACTTGGTCCAAGTCAACTCAAACATTTCGTTTTATGTGACAAAAGTAGCTCTTTAGCCATAATCAATTCTACAATTAAAATGTTGTTTTTAATATTATAAAAGAAAATGTTTATAGACACCACGTTAAAAAAAACAACAAACAGGTTTGCGTTTAAAAGAAGAAACAATTATAAAGCAGTGCATCGTACAAGACTGCACTCATGTAAGATAGAATCTTAAAACCGTGCATCACAGATTTTTTACCCGGCCGTGCATCGCACGGGACTGCACTCTAGTAAATAAAAAAACAAGAGTTATCTTTAAAAACTTTATTCATTTAACTAAAAAAAGTGTTTTTTTTTTTTTTTAATTCATAGTCATTTATTTGACTCAACAAATAAAATTAACAAACTTCTTACTGAACGATTTGTTAGACATTTAATTCGTTGCGTGTCATTAGACCCGCATCGTAACGTTTTTAAAATGTAGTATTTTTTTAAATATTGAGGGGTTATGTGTAACTCTTTAACTTTTTTTAGGATGTATAAAGTAAAAATAAACTAAAAACATAAAACATAAAACACAAAACCTAATTCTGAGTTGAAACCCTTGTCCAGCCATTTGCAGCAGTAAACCCCAAGCAGAACCCTCGGAGCTACAAGCACAGCCGCCGTGATGTCATCTCGGCCGGAGCTACAAGCACCACCGGAGATTTTTTATGACGATGTTGAAGCTCGCAAATACACTTCATCTTCTCGTATCGTTGGAATTCAGGTATATATATATATATATATGTATTATTTTTTTTTTTTTGAACGGCAATATGTATGTATATATGTATGTATCTATATGTGTGTATCAGTGTATGTATAATTATTGTTAATATTGTGAAAATAAAAGGCAGAGCTATCAGAGAGAGCACTAGAGCTACTTGCATTGCCTGATGATGGTGTCCCTAGATTGCTTCTAGACATTGGTAATTTTACCTATTTCCCGTTTTTATTTATTTTTTTTATGATAAGTGTATTCGAAATGGCTTATTTCACCGTAAAATAAGCGGAAATGAGGATTAGGAACTGCTTAGAAACTGTGTAATAGTGTCATAAGCTTAAAATTTTAAATAATAGATGTGGGATTTTGTTGTTTGTTAAAATATTTTATAATTTCTTTGGTGAAAGGTTTGTTAGTGTCGAGTCGTATGTTGTGTCATTGTGGACTGTGGTGCTACAGAATTCATAAGAAGACGTTTTTTTATGTCGTTAGCGAACATAAGTAAATGCTAAAGAAGGATTGATATTATGGTATGATCGATGTGGCGTATGGAGGCAGTACTTTGGAGGGATTTTCTGTGATGCTTTCAATGATAATGGAGTCTTAGTGAGGAGTTTTTTTTAAGTGTGTTATAGGATTTGGGTTTGGAAAATTGAATGATTATGGAGATCTTTCTTGATGGAAAAACGTCTGATTTATGAGCTGATGGGTTGGTGGTGATGGTTCTGTCCCTGGAGTAATCAGACTGGGTTGTTTTTGCTCTGATGATTTGCAGGTTGTGGTTCGGGTCTTAGTGGTGAAACACTATCTGAAAATGGACATCAATGGATTGGTCTAGATATATCACGTTCAATGCTTGGTATGCAATATTTATGTTTTCTCTTTCTCAAAACATCAGAGGAATATTTGTTTATCTGGGACACTTGTATATAAAGTTTACCTTTTTCAGATGTTGCATTGGAGCGGGAGGTGGATGGCGATCTTATACTTTCTGACATGGGTCAGGTAGCCATCTTTTTTCCCTTTTACTTATATTTTCATAAGTGTTTTGAAGTGTTTTATTGCAAATGCAGGGACTAGGGCTCCGTCCTGGAGTGATCGATGGTGCCATCAGTATATCGGCTGTTCAGGTTTATATACTTATGTGTTTATCTATTTCTAATTCTTATACATTGGTCAACATTTCTATTGAAATTTATGGTACCATTAATCTGGCACGAAGCATGCTTGTAATGCTCTTGGGAAGGTGATGTTTGTTCCCAGTTCCATCGTTCTCATATTTGCGTGGCTTTATTAGAGTTTCTTATCATAGCTGCTTATATTAGTCTATTAAGATATATTTTGGTTTTTCTATGATGTCTGACTTTAGCAAGTATGTAAGGTCTTCATATGCAAGTGAAACCTTTGTTTTAGGAGTTAAAAATTGATGCTCTAATGTTTAATTTTATTCTGCAGTGGTTGTGCAATGCTGATAAATCTTGTCATGAGCCACGACTTAGATTGAAGTATGTACAATCACGTTTCTCCTTACTCTTGAAGTGCACATAATGATCATAGCTCAATCATTCATTCCTTCTAATAACCCCACCAAAAATAAATGTTATCTTTTTTTAAAAGCCTAATGGGAATGAACTTCGTATAATATTACTCTTGAAATGGAATAGTTGCTTCAAATGGTACAATAATCACAATGATTATGAAATAAACAGTAATGAATTACTGCTGTCCGTCTCTTCTTGCAGGGCTTTCTTTGGTTCTCTTTATAGATGCTTGGGCAGGGGAGCTAGGGCAGTTTTTCAATTGTATCCAGAAAATAATGCCCAGCGAGAGCTAATCTTAAGTTTCGCTATGCGTGCCGGATTTGCAGGCGGTGTGGTTATTGACTACCCCCACAGGTATCACTTGTAGAGAAAGTCTTCGGATTTTGAAGTATTATCATTGTGGGTCTGCAAAGTTTAGGATTTTTGTTTTCATCTTGAAACTTTTGTGGTGCACTGATTTGCAATAATCTTTTAAACAGCTCAAAGAAAAGAAAAGAGTACCTTGTACTAAACTGTGGGCCGCCTTCTATAAGCACCACCACACCAAGTGCCAAAGGTGAAGATGAAAACAGTTGTTCAGATGACGATAGTAGTGGTGATGAAGAGAACCAAACTGTAAGTTGTGTTGTGACAACATTTTGAAGATCAAAATAGCACCAAAAGTTATGTCTATAAGTTGAATTTTTTTTTTATTTTTTATTTTTGTAAATCCTTTTCTGTAGGTGTGTATCTCAGATAGACACAGGCCACGAAAAAAGCAAAAGATAACAAAGAAGGGGAAGACAAGATCATGGGTATTAAAGAAAAAGGAGCAGATGAGGAGCAAAGGAAATGTTGTCCCTGTGGATACAAAGTACACCGCCCGCAAAAGGAAGGCTCGTTTTTGATCATCTTTGTTGTATTTCTATAGAGAGTTTTGAGATTATGTAATTTTAATACGATTCACCCTTCACATTTTGATGTTCTACCAAAAGTCACCATATACTATTTGAGAATTTTGAGGTTATGTAATTTATTACGTTTCACCTTTTACATTTCGATGACCGAACTTGACATAACCGTTATTGGTTTCCTATACGACATGAAAAGTTTATGGTCTGTGCTTAAGGAACAGTACTTGCAAGGAAAATAAATTGACAGATAGATAGCTAAAACCATATCAAATCTTTATTCTAATGAATTAAACGTGAAAGAAGGTACAAGAGCCCTTCCTAACTAAAACAGATGTTTGACAACACACGCTTAGACAAATGGTTCAAGAATTTACAACAGCTGGAAGGACGATCGCTATTCTGCATCACAATTGTTCAAATGTGATCTATACATGTCGACTAGTAGTTGACTTCCTAAGAAACCTTTGTTTCGCTATATCTTTTTTCGTTTTTCCATTTCAGCAGCAAGAACGCAGGGACGAAACAATTCAACTGAAATGTGTTCAGCAGAAGGTTGGGTTATTAACCGGACGTCTGAACTTCTGCAAACAACAAAATTTAACACGAATCAAATCCATTTGTGCAAAACAGCCCTGTTGCTCTATGTGTTGGTATAAAAGAGGGTGTTTGGGATAAATAAGCTAATCGGATTCTAGAGAGCTCCTTATTGTACATAAGCTTAAGGTGCATAAATAAGTAGCACATGGGAAATCCCCAAAAGATAAGTAGCACTTTTCATGGGAAGCGACAACAGGGATGAGGTACGAGTCATATGACAACCGAGGTACGAGTCATATGACAACCGAGGTAATAGGAAATTATTATTTTATGCTTAGTTTTGTTGAAGGCATGAAACTGATAATATGCCCCAAAATAATAAAATGCGGAGATAAATAATTTGTCTATCGAAACAGATACATGTTCAAATGCACATCCTAAAGAACCCCAACCCCACCCCTACAGAAAAAATGACCCATAGTTCTAAAGATAAACATAAAAGAAAGAAGATACACACCTTCCCCATATAATTGTTCAAAACGAGTAACGATATGTTTCCCATAAGTATATTTCTTCAATGAATTGAGGTGAACTTTTATACGACCAAGCAACAGCTCACGCTGATCGGCTGTGCATGTTTGAAGAACCTTCTGGATAACATAATTTGCGAATTGGTCTTTCACCATCGCCTACATCATCAAAATCACACTTCACACTTACGAAATAACATTTAACAAAGGGCACAAGAAGTACACTTGTAACGACCAACTATTACAAAGTGTATCGACTTAAAAAACCAAAAACTCTTGCCATAGAAATAGTTTGACCCTTTTACATACAGCACAAAGGTGAATAAGTATATGCACTTTAGAGAAGATTACTTACCAATAAATTATCACTATTGTCACCAAGACCAACAATCTCTTCAATCAAGACTCCTCTTGCATTAGAATCACCATATTCCAAACACTTCTCAATTACATTCGATGCAAATTTATGTTGGCTTAGTTGTACAACATGGGCCGCCAACTTCTGTACAATTTGGCTTCTTTCCTCAGGCCTTCCCCTCTTCAAAACATGCTACAAGTGGCATTAAAATAAAGAAGAAACGCTTGGTTAAATCCGAACCCATTGTCTTAAACAAGTTTAAAGATGATAAAAACAAACCTGAGTTACATAATTGCCATACTGATCCTGTGCGAGAGTATAAACGGATTCCAATATCTCATCGACTATAAATTGGCTTTGTAATTCATCTGGGGAGTGTTCTAGTACCCTCTATAAGCAACAAAGTAGTTAAATCAAGAACAATTTTTATAATTTATATTGTTAAAACAATATAAAAGTATATAAAAAAGAGTGACATGCACACCTGTATCACACGACACCCATACGGATGTGTTGAAAGGGATGCAACTTGACCACGGAAAGATGATATTACAAATTTGATTTTCTCCATTGGAATACTCTCTATACACTTCTGTATCACATGATTTCCGTTCTGATCACGAACACATCTCAAAACATGTCCATCAAGCTCACGAACAAGCTTAATCTTCTGTTCTAGCTCAATAACATCAAGGGCCTAACATAAGTTAAAAGAAACATGTCATATATATAATCTAATCTTCAACACTTATCCTTCAATTCCAAAAGAAATTCAAATCTCCCTCCGTGGATGTCTAAATCCATGATTACTTCACTGCCCATTAGTAATCCTCGACATTGTCATTATCATGGAGTATTTTAGATATGTCACAGTAGTCGAACAAAAAAATTGTCTACCTTTTGAATGACTCGGCAACCATACATCTGTAGACTTAAAGGCAATATCTGACCTTCAAGCTGGTTTGCAAGCTCCCTCCTTTGCTCACCACTACCATACTCAAAAAACTGTAATAAAACCAAAGTCAAGTCTCAAGAAGCAAACTTGACAAAATTATAAACGGTCAGTAAAACTGGCATGTAAAATGACACATTTACCCATCATACCTTTTGAATCACATAGTTACCAAAAACATCGGTGATTAAACTAGAGGCATTAGGGAGAACTTCCTTAAATACGCATTCCTTCTCCTCAATGCTACATATTTCCAACTTCTGTTGAATAAACCGACTTCCATGTTGATCACCACTGTGTTAATAGTTACAAATATGATGTCATTTCTTCTAATAGAAGCAAATACAAGAGGCAGGAGTGTTAACCTGTTTATAAGTCAATGGGTTGATTTGGTTTGTGTTTATCTCAAACTGGTCAAATCCAAAGTATATGGGTTGAAACTTGAAAGCCGCCCAAACTCTACTTTTAGTGCATACAACCTCCTAGGTCGTTTTGTTCATATATGTAGACCAACATTGCAACAATATTGTATTTGCAATCATAGGACAGTAGAGTTTTTGCAGGTCATATTTACCTAATCTGGCCCATTTTGACCCATACTAAAAAATGACCCATTTCACACGAACACATGTAGATTAGTCACCCAACCCTCCATGTTGCCACCTATAGAAAGTATGCTTAAGATTGTAACATCACTCACCAGAATTCAACAATGTGGCCAAAAATATCAGAAAGCTCAAGCCTACGACCTTTGCCGGATTTCAGTTCTTCAAGAAAAGAATATGTTTTTGGATCTTTGAAAACCTGATTTCCACCATATGACCTCATTCCGTTTCTGTGAAGACTGACCCCTCCGATTGGTGATCTTGGCACAGGTGGACTAGCATAGGTTGTGGTTGGAAACTGTAGAATACCCGTATGAGTTGGGCTTCCATAGTAGTAAGGATTTGTAGAATCTAATCTTCTTGGATGCAAGTTACTGTGACCCATGACTCCAAAGGTTTGCTGTTTTTGTATATGGTCATCTCCATGAGTAGGAAGCTGCAAACTTTCAGCAAATGGAGGTTGAAACGGTAACCCGGGATGCGCATAAAACTTGTTCAGATTCTGCAAAGAAGTTTGACTTTGACCTTGACCAATATAGGTCGGAGAAGCATTAATATCAAAAGGCATATGAACCGGGGGAGTAGGGAGATATCCAGATACATATGGAGGATTAAAAGGATATCCACCTACAGCGTACTGTTGAGGAAAGTACATATTTTGGTAAACATGATTTCCGGGCATCATATAAGCTGAACTGGATGCATATGGCGACGATTGTAGTACCCGTTGTACCTCAAAATTTGAAGGACTTTGTTGAAATTGATTCATGCCAATAAATGTTTGACCTTGTGAAACTAATTGGGGGTGTGGGATATTAACCTGAAGCATACTTCTTTGTTGTCGGTATGTTTGACCTTGACTTTCTGTATTCGGGATGCTAGACATATTAATAGCAGCCATTCCGTTTGCTATAGTTGAAATATCTACATCACTAACGGCACTAGTTGAAACATCGCTTTCTGAATTACCAATCGGACTTCTGTCTGGATTCGTATACAAATTTTGCCCCATATCATCACCTTCCTGATTATCTTGAGTAAAATTTTCCTGTATGAAGATTACTTGGCAGTTATAACTATGACTATCTCTTTATACGTACATATTGTATATTTGTATGACAATATCTTTACATGTACATATTGTGTATAATATTAAACAAGACACCAACAAAACATAAATCACTTTCTCTGTTATGAAGAAGTAATCTACCTGTTTCATTGATTGATCATCATCTGATTCTTCCTTATGAGTAGAAAGGTTACTTTGAGTCAAACCAGCAGACTCTTCAAAAGATGTGGATCTTGGATTATTTCCCGTAGTTGCTACATTACGAAATAGATGTCGATTTTCATCTGAAATTATAGGCGGAGGAAGTCGGGGGTTCAAATTGACATGGGTTGAGTAATATGCAATATAAGAAGGATCGGACCGAAGTTGTTCTTCAGACTCTGTAGCACGGTTTGGACTTGCATTAGCAGCAATCTTATGTCTAGACATGAGGTTTTCAATAGCTGCAAATGAACCTTCCATGCTAGGAGGTGCACTTCCACTTCTATTTGGACCCGAATTCCTCTGTTTTTCTTGAAAGTTTTGGCCCTTTAACACTAATCCCAGTTCCTCAAAAGTCGTTGATGCCCATTTTCCATTTGCTTCCATGATTCTGATCAGGCTTTCAGTCGCCATTTTCTTACATTCCTCTCAAAATTCTTCCATCTTTGCGTCGAATAACTTACTGTCCAGAATTTTCTCAACTTTAAAATCCCAACAAATTAAAAAAAAAAAACCTTATTAAACCAACTTTCTTAAATTACTATTTCTGACTACTAGAATTGTACCCGCATAATGCGCGATGGTGGGTGAGTTCTTAATTGTCTAAATTGAATTTAAAAACAAAAATTCATAAACTATAATTAGTACATGGACAAAGGGTGACAGTGGAGTCGATCGCCAACTTTGGATTGTTTAACACACGGTATGAAAATTGTTATAGGAATATTTAAACTGAAATGATTAGGTAAATGTATTTGCATTTATTAGTAAGGACATGATAGTAAAAATTTAAAAATTAAAACCCATGCAATTCTCTTTATATACCATTCCTGACTATATTCCTTAAAATTCACTAAACACACACTGCATCATTGACCTCAATAATTCACTTCCATTTTAGCTTCATTTTCTGAACAACCAACCAAAATTCAACAAATTTTATAACTTTCTTGAAACTATTAATCAAGAAACATAAAACCCATATCCAAATTAACAAAAAGATACAAACTTGATCAACTCACAACACTTTTTAATCAATATAAGCTCAAGATTCTCTAAGCCACGGGATAACCCGGTTAGGCCGTGTCCCGAGTAACCCGAACAGGAAAAACCTCATCCGTTTATTCTCTAAATTAACAAAAACCCACAAAACACCTGCAGTTTATTGAAATCACTAACTACAAAAAAAAAATTAAAAAAAAAAAATCTTCTTAAAAATTCATTATTAACTTAACAAAACCCTAAAACTAAAAAACAAAACCCACTTCAAATAATTAAAAAAAAAAAAACACTAAAATAAACAATAAAAAAAACTCACCTGGGTATTGCTTAAGAAAGCTGCATATCCAAAAATCTTGAAAATTTACTTTAAAAAAATAGCTGCAGCAGGTGATGGTGGTGATCAAAGGGAAGGAAAAAAGAGGGGTGTTGAAAATGAATATGAAATGGGGGTGGGGTTTAAAGGTTAAAAAAAATAAAAGTGCTAATTCCAATCTTCTTAATCTTTTATATTTATATAATAGTAATAAGTTTTGTATTTTTATTTTATTTTATTTTATGAGTACATAATGACACCAGAAGTAGAGGAATGAAGAAAAGGACAAGAGAGTAACCTGCCAAAGAGATTTTTATTGGTTTAAAAATGGGAATCCGATTACTCATTATATGCTGCAGTCAGCATGGTGGATATATATTATAGATATAGATATATAGATATACATATATAGAGATATAGAGATAGATAGAGTATATATACACTCAATCTCCTTCTTTTCTATCTTTATATGAATTTTTAGGTCTAAAAATAGCAAGGAAGATGTTTTTTCCTTTATAAAAGGACAGGTGTCAACATTTATTTTACCTTTTTTATTCCTAAAAATAAAGTTTTTACTATATTTCTTATTTTAAGGTTAATTAAATAAATTAAACTTGTTAAAATTTCAGGTGATTATGTATAAATTTGAAAATTACATGATCCTATATATGATTTTATGAAAAAAGTTTGGTACAATATATTTTTAAAGTTTTATTTACCATTGAATATGATATCGTTTTTAACATAGATAGAATCAGTAAGGGTTATAAGATATTTAGCCACTTTCAACTAATCTAATTTCTTATGTAAATTTTCATTTCATAGTTTAAATTTACAAAGAATATTTTCAATCAACCTCTTCTAATCATAAATCACCACGAAGCTATATCAAACGCTGTGGCTATAACAAGAAGCATACATCATTTTTAAATCGGCGACCCATACCAATAACAATAATCAAAAGGGACGGAGTCAGAAATTATCATTAACGGGGTCAATATAAATTTCGATCAACTTTAGCAAATATTAACACGAAGATGATAAAAATAAAATAAATAAAAAAACGTCGCTTGTACTAATCCCTTTAACACATTTTATAAGTAAAAACACCATCAGCGTATCAATGAATTAATACATGTCACAGATTTAACACAAATAAACTTCATGAAGTTGAATGCATCAAGTTATTTCAATATTGTAACACATGGTAAACGATTTTTGTCTTTTTAGGTTTTGTTTATTAAATAGAAGTGAAATTATTTAGAAAAGAATGTACAATCTTCTTTCCAAAAACTTTTAAAGTTTGTATTTAAGTGGGAGATAAAAGAAAGAAGCTTCAACCCAAAATATGATGTATATTCTTTTATCAGTGATGTTAAGAACTATAAACGAACTGAACATTCGATGAACTGTTCATGAATTCTTCGGCTGATAGTTCATTCATTTTCTTTTAGTTAAATAAATGAACATGAACAAAAATAAATTTATTTATTTAATTAAATGAACAAATATTAACACAACTACCGTTCATTCATTTTTGTTTGTCCGTGAACATTTGATAATTTATTTACGAACGTTCATTCATTTATGTTCATTCGTTAATGTTTGCTTACATTTGTTTATATAAATATATAACTATTCTTTTTCTAATTGTAAAAGTAATCTATATTTAAAAGAAATAAGAGATATAAATACTCATATAACTTTTATCCCTCTTCAACTTTTCATCTCACCCACTAGGCTTCCTCTCGAATACAGCCTGCCTCCTGATAGCATTTCTTGCTTAAGCATGTGTTTTGGAGAAGTTAATTTAGATAATGACCTATTGACTTTTTTTAAAAACTTACTTAAATAGTTGAATATCAAATATTAAAATCATGATTAAGCATGTCCAATAACTATTTTCAAAAAAATAGATGTGTTTTTAAAGTTGAATATCTTAATTCTTCTAATAATATGTTTTTTGGTTGTGTCTGTTCTTTTTTGTGTGTTTGTGTTCGTTCGTTTGTGTTTGTTCATGAACACAAAAGAACGAGTACTAACAAATCAATTTTTTTAACAAACGAACATGAACACAGTTTTATATTCGTTTATCCATTTGTGAACTGTTCATTAAGCTAAATGAACGAACATGGATAAGGCATCGTTCGTGTTTGTGTTGTTCGTTTAGAACCCTAGTGGTGTCATCTTAAAACTTGAGGAGATTCATCATAAATGGTCAACAAGAAAATCATCATTTACAAATAGATAGTCTTAAGGGGTGTCTTGTATTGCTTATTTTCTTGTTTATCTACTTATTGCTTGTTTTTTAAGCAGAAAAGAATAACAAACACTTTCTCAAAAACTACCTATGTGTTCATTTTAGTATAAATAAGCTTTTTTTTTAATAACCCGGTAGGTATCTGCTTATTTTTTCAAACTGAAAAAAACTTATAAATAAGTAATTTCAAACACCCCCTTAAAGGTCTACAATTTTCAATGGAGTCAAGTAACCCCTCTAACACTATGTTGCCTCTGTCCTTGATAATCAACCGTCATTTTATACTTTCATACTCTGATGTAGATTATTCTTCGTCTTTTACTTGATTTACTTAATTCAGGTATAAATTAAATTCTCCTTAACGTCACATCTTAGCTTTGCCCTTGATCCTTAATATTGAAAGTGAGTTTAATATTTTATTTTTATTTTTAAATATGAATAAGTATATTTTTTTTGTTAACTATAAATTTGTAACTGAAGAATCATCTACGAAATCTATTAACAAAAGTGTACATAAATCTATTAACAAGATTATACAAGATAATAGGAACGAAGCCAAAATTTAACGTTAAAGGGGGGGGGGGGGGACTCCATACTTGATACAAATATATTAGAGTAAAAGACGAGTAACGAAAGGCTACAAATATACAATATTATGGTCATTGATATTTATCATGGATTTTAAAATGATGTTGTTGTATTAGATTAATTCGTTCATGAGGTTCAAATCATAGAAAACCTGTTCTCTCTCCCTAAGGCAATTATGATGATTCATGGCTTAATTTGTTCATTTTTATCCCTTATTTCATTATTCTCTAACTGATTATGGTGTCTGTATTGGATTATTGAATCATTTGATTCATCTTTCTTATATGAATCATTATAATCGGCCAAGGATTTTCGATCTAGGGTTTTTGTCGTCGTTTTTCCCTAACTCTTCTTGCCTTCCTAATTGCTTAATAGGTCTGTTTTCGGTCGCGGCTAACGAGTTTAGCTCAGCTAGATTGAAAAAGATCCTATTAACCGATAAAGGATTGTGAGTCGTAGTTTAGGGTTTTTAGGGTTAGGGTTTTTCTTTTATTTTTTGCTCGTACTGTACGTATTTGTCTTCTAGTGCATGGGAATATGGTCAACGTGGTTTATGAAGGGAGATTTCCCCTTTAGTCTTTCTGCACTTAAATAACGTTTTGATAATATTATTAAGATGGTGGGTAACACTCATAATGTTGATGGTGGTAATGTGGATCAAGCTAAAGAACCATCTAGTGGCAAGCCACCAGTAAACCCTATTGCGAAGAAAACTGGCAATGTAAGGGGTTCTATGGGTATGCATGGCAAGAACTCGCAACCGTGTGGTATCTTGAAAAGGAATCAGACATCAAATGATGTTGAAGCAAAGTCTGGTGGGTCACCAAATAAGGTGTCTTTTAATGAGACCAAAGAATCAGATGTCAAAGTGAACAAACTTGAGGGACATGCAAAAGAAGATGGAGATCATTCGTTTTCTTTGAATGATGATGGGAAGATTCCAATCAACGAAAAAATGAAAACAAATGATGATGGGAACCCAATGCCAACAGCTTCATACGCTAGTATTGTGCAATCCAAAGACAAAGCTCCTATGGTAAACTTTCGCACTCTAGCTGTTGATTCCGATATTGAGGGGCTTGATTTACTTCTTTCTAAAGAATCTGTTATTCAAGTAGATAGTAGGTTTGCACATATTATTTATGGTTATTTTTTGGGAAAGAGACTTGTGTTTCCGGTTGTAGAGAATTATGTTAAGAATGTGTGGGCAAAGTATGGTATTAAAAAGATCATGATGAACGCTTCTGATTTCTTTTTTTATAAGTTTGAGACAAAGAAGAGAATAGGTATGGTTATTGAGCAGGGACCATGTTAATTAGGTCAGTGCCTATTTTGTTAAATGTTTGGACTCCTACTTCGAGTTTGAATAAGGCTGAAATTACCAAGGTGCCGGTTTGGGTTAAACTTCATAATGTTCCTTTTGTTGCTTTTAATGAGGGTGGACTTAGCATGCTAGCTACTAAAATAGGGACACCTATAATGCTTGATTCATACACGAGTAGCATGTGTCTTACACGAGTAGCATGTGTCTTGAGTATTGGAGACGAAACAATTATGCTCAGGCACTTATTGAGCTGGATTCAGAATATGAGTTGAAAAGATAATTAATCATTGGTATC
Source organism: Solidago caesia (assembly GCA_028566075.1). Taxonomy (NCBI): domain Eukaryota; kingdom Viridiplantae; phylum Streptophyta; class Magnoliopsida; order Asterales; family Asteraceae; genus Solidago; species Solidago caesia. Next base: position 3,739,841 of record JAOXNX010000019.1, on the reverse strand, counting down.
GCAAGTTTGGATGGGGATGGTTTCTCGAAACAGATAGTACAGGTTGAGTATGAATGGAAACCTTCACGGTGTTCTATATGCAAAGTTTTTGGACATTCTGATGATCGGTGTTCGAAACAGGTTAAGAAGGTGGTTCATAATCAAACTGATGATGGATTTACTACAGTGGTTCAGAAAAAAGATAAAGGCAAAGTAGTCCAAAATAATGAAAAACATATTGAGGGTGTGCGCTTGACCAAACCTAAGCCGCAACTTGTTTATAGAACAAAGCATCAGTCAGTTGGGGCCTCTTCTTCTAAACAGGACAACGATAGCAGGTCCAAAGTAAATAAAGATATAACGCTAACAAACAACTATGATCTTTTACCAGGGGACAATGCTGAATTTTTTTGGATGAAAAGTTTGAAGGTGCAACTACTTCGAAACATGTTCAAGATTTGACAGTAAATGAAAGTGATGATGAAGTTGAAGTTGTTTACGATGAAAGTGCTCAATATTTGGCTAGTTCTGAGGGGGCAAGCACTCTTGGACAAGGTATTTCCCATGTATAGTATAGCAGCTTTGAACATTAGGGGTTTGAATCAAACCCCAAAACAGAGTGAGATTCGTCAGGTAATCAATGAAAATAAGTTATCTGTTTGTGCTATACTTGAATCTCATGTTTCTGTTTCTTACTTGGAAAAGCTTTGTAATGGAGTCTTTAGACAGTGGTATTAGACTTCCAATGATAGTCTTTGTATCAAAGGTTCGAGAATTATTTGGGGTTGGAATCCTGAGATAGTTGATGTTATGGTAGGGATGATCAAAAATACCGAAAAACCATACCGTACCGAGTATTCGGTATTTGATTTTTGGAAAAATCGGTTTCGGTACGAGTCGGTTCGGTACAGTTATTTGGCTATTTTCGGTTTTGATCGTTCGGGAAACCGTACCGAACCATCACCGAACCGATGATTCGGTTCAGTATTCGGTTTAGAGATTTCACGATTTTTGATTTCTGTATTTCTGGTATCGGTACAGCTCGATACGGTTTCCGTACCAATTTCATCCCTATGTTATGGTCATTTACCAATCGGATCAAGTTATGCATACGCAAGTGTTTTTTTAAAAGTGATAAGATGGTAATGTTATGCACTTTTATTTTGCTTGTGCATAAGACGTTTGTTGGTGATAAACCATGGTCTTTGATGGGTGATTTTAATGCGGCTCTTTTCCTTGAAGATAAAGTGGTAGGCTCGTCTAAAATCGATATGCAATGAGAGAATTCAAAGAATGTGCAGATGACCTTCAGGATTTGGATGTTAAGAGCTTGGGGTTACACTTTACATGGAATCAGAAACTTAAAGGAAAGGATGTTATTTTAAAAAAGCTAGATCGGATTATGGCTAACCAAAGTTTTATTTCAAATTTTGTAAGGGCGCACGCATTTTTTCAACCTTTTAGACTCTCTGATCATGCTCAAGCAATTTTGTGTATTCCAGTGAAGTCGAAGTTCATGCCCAAACCTTTCAAATTTGCAATTGTTTAGGTCCATAACAAGGATTTTAAACATTCTGTTGAGGACGCTTAGACAAAGACATGAAGGGTTATCCTATGTTTAAGGTGGTAAAAATATCTAAAGTCTTTGGAGCCTGTTATGCGCAAGTTATTATAAAGCAAGGGCAATCTACATGAAAAGGTTAATAAGTGGCGTTTTGAGTTGGATGGGTGTTAGTGCACGTTTTGTGTCAATAGCAATCTAGATAATCTGTACTTAATGATAATGTCTTTGTAGTTGTTTGTCTTTATAAACTATGTTTGCATGGAATACAATTTAGGTTTATGTATTAAATGCACAATAAACACACAAGG
>JAOXNX010000019.1:3705164-3717923 GCA_028566075.1 Solidago caesia | reverse complement strand
CGAGATACCCTTTCCATGAACAAATTCCACCAATTTTCTCATTGTTATTTACTGGAAACATATTTGGGCCTCCAAATCTGAAGTGACAATTATTGCCGTTTCATGTTCTGTCACATTCTCATTGTCTTCCCACAATTGTTTAAAACTCAAAGTGATTAATCAAAGTAACAAACTTGGTCCAGTTATAGATTATATTTTATTTTTTAATCTTCATTTTTGTTAAGGATTTGTGTTTGATTTATTTTTAGGTATTTATTTTTGGTAATAATTTGTGATTCATTTTTTGCTATTTAATTTTGGTGGCTTACTACTTTTAAGTAATCTAATTTAATTTACATACAATTTGTAATTTGTAATTATAGAATATCTTTGGAAACTTATTTTTGGTTGAAATGTTGACATAATTGCTTTAATACCGATTATGTATATAAATAACACCCCCCTTCTATATAAACACCATTATACTTTACAAACAAACCTACATACACATATATCTTTATTATATACATCTAACTTTCATTTTTTATTGCTGTTCTTCCAACAATGGCCAAGACAGGTGCTCAAACCCCCGCTAATAACGCTGCCACTGCAGTTGCTCAATCCCCCGTAGACAATTCAGCCCCTGCTCCTACTGTCACCATAGTCAATACAGGTTAGAATATAAATAGTACTTACTGCATAGTAACAAAAAAAAAGAAGATACATAATATGAGTCATACATTTTGCAATATCTCTTATCTGGTTTTTTTTTGCCCTCCAAAAGCTTAAGTGACAGGTGCTCCAGACACGACATTTGTTGTCCACACTGCCAATGTATATGCTACCACCTGAGTAGTCATTTTATCAAACCTGAATAGTCATTTCTACTCTTATTTGCAGGTCATGATGAACACAAGTTAATTGACCACGATGAAGAATTTTTGCAAGATAATGATCAAAAAAGCAATTGATCCCGTTGAAAAAAAAAATCTGACACTTTGATTTTTTTCTTCTAAAATACACTTATTTTGTTGATGTATAATTTGTTTGCTACCATTATTGAATACTACATTATCTACATTTTCTTTTGTTTTAGTAAGATTTTCTACTATATACAACCCATGTGTTTTTCCGTACATTCCCGCAACAGAAAAGGTACCGTCACCTTTAACCACCGTTTTTCAGAGTTACCGCTGCAACGCGCCGGCATCCATCTAGTATTTACAAAAATAAATCTACATGAGGGAATAATAATAATAATAATAATAATAATATATATGGTTTACAATTTTTTAAGTTTAATGAAAGATTCTATATTAATGGCCCAAAAGTAATTAACCGAATACTTTTGTTAAATTGCTAAATTTAACATCCGATTAAATCTAATTATTATTATTATTATTATTATTATTATTTTATACTTTTTCAATTTAATTATATAGAAAGATTAAATATTAAGATTAAAGTTAAATATTAATTAATTAAATATATTAATTCAGAATTTTATGCCTATAAAATAGTATTCCCTATATTAGTTAAAAAAAACCACATAATGACATCTAAGCAAAATCCTACTTGTCAAACAAAAATTAATGACACATAAGCTCTAAATTATCCTCTCTTAGTTATATATAAAGATAATGTAGCTCTAGTACCATGTTAAATCATTAAATAAATGGGTCAAGTAACCATTCCCAACTGGACCCATTCAATCGTTTTACATCTATTACATATTTACATGTATAATAATTAAGGGGAAATGATAGGTAATGTGGTGATGTACCTAAGATAGGCACATCAAAGAACAAAAAAAAAAAAAAAAGTTACAGATTCAACCCTCGAGTTATATGACTTACAAACTGCCCCCTGAAAATCAACTTTGAAGTACCTAAGATAGGTAATGTTAAAGTACGGATGCTTTCCCCAATAATTAATAAATAAGGGTTTTGTTAATGTCAGTTTTATAGGTTATTTATAACGTGTATAAAAAGTATATTTTTTTGTCATTAAATTCAGGTTGTGAACTTTTTATATATAAGATATCATCTTTTTATGTATGGTATTAGCAGCCTTTACGATTGTTATTAGCAAAATCTAATAAATTAATAATGTAAAAATGACAAACAAAACTGTAAAAGGAATCAAGACATTGCATGTGGTAGGTGTTAATGTGCGACGAGGGGTGAGAGGTGTAGTATAGAAATGCTAGTGACGTAGATATGAGGCCATTACCATTTGTAAGCATCCATTCATGTATACCAATATCAAATTAAGGATAAAAATCAATTTGTCATACTCATATTTGTGTGCATCTTTAACATAAGTAGCATCAAATAGTGTGGTTTCGTATGTTCTTGTTTGCTTAATTAGTGTTTTTTTTTTAAAGGTGTGAATTACCCTTGAATGTCGGGAGATCTAGCATACGTTGTCTTAACCGGGTCCGCGCTAAATAACCGTCTCGCAGAATAGATCCTTATCACCCAGAGATTTGGAAGGAAAACTCACTCAGAGTCATCATAGGTGGAAATTAAATACATTTAGCCACCCCCAAATATGGCTAAGGTAGAATTTGAATTTGAGACCTCTTGTGAGGAAACATACTTTCTTGCCATTAAATCATTTGGTGATGATTGTTTACTTAATTAGTATGAATGTACATTTCATTCTACTTATTAAACCTTACTTTATTTGGAGTTTTTTTTTCCTTTCTATTTCTTCAACAAAAAAAGGGAGGAAGAAGAGGGGGGGTTGTTTGTTAAAGAGGAACACCGGAATACCTTCGTTTAATTCTTACATAATACGGGCAAAATCAATTAGGCATTGCCCAACCCAAACTATTTTCTCACTTTCATATCAACGTCACATCGTCTTTTTTTTATTTTATATAATCCAAAAAATATCATTACCAACTATATCTCTTTCTCACATCTGTCTCACTTCTTCCATAAATATTTTATCATATTATAAAAAGAAAAAAAGAAAAACAATAACTTTTCCCTTCTTTTTATTGGTCAATTTGTTAATGGCCCACCTCTCAACCCCCTTACCCTCATGTTTTTTTTCTAGAGAATACATTTCAGAAAACTCATTCCAAAAAACATTTTTGTCAACCTTATTTTTGAGAAAATGATAAGGAAATGTAAAAGAAATGGTGAGAAAATAGCCGTTGGATAAGGCCTTGCTAGCTACAATAATGTAATCAAATGGATCATAATAAGTCTTTTAAAAAGTGATATATGATTTAAATATTACACATCATTTCATATAGTTTATTTAATTGTAATAAAAAGAATGCCTTTTGAACTATTTTAACTAGTTATGTAACTCTCATCCCGCATGTCCATGTTGTTGTCACAACTTGTTTTCAGAGTAGTTGAATTATTCTTTACCAATCAAGACTATTTTCAACACGTCTGTTAATAAAGTAATGTTTTATTATAAAAGTAAAGTAATGTCTCTCCAACTAATGAGATAAGTACGAACTTTTACCAACATTTCTGTTTTATTTCGTTTAAAAGGAATATATATATATATAAATATTGAAGTGATCTAGTGAGAAACAAAAACATGGGTGAAAACTATGAAAACTACTAAAAATTGATTTTTTTTTAAAACACCAATTTATTTATACTTTTATTTTTATTTTTTCTCAAAACTTTTCATCCTCATTCTCTCTCACTTCGAGACTCACAAACTCCGATCACCACCATTTTCGAGGGCGGAGCCCGTGCGGCTAAGGTCTACTCCCCTACCGTATCCAACCACCATCATCTCTTGGATCGGCGCCCATCAAATCCAAACTATTCTCAAATGCGTTCAGCCCCTAACCCTTTTATAAATTCCTTGAGGTCTACGACCGATAAGGGCGAAGCCCTTTGAACGGGCTAAGCCCGTTTGGCTAAGGGCTACGCCCGTATCGTCTCCATCCGTTTTCAAAACATCACCCATAGGGAAAAAAAAATGTTTTATTTTTTTAGAATGGGTTTTTATTAAAAAAAAATCAAAAAATAAGAAATAAAAAAAAACATACCAAAAAAGAGAGAGAAGGAAGAGAAATAATAGTTCTCACAGTTCTCACATTTGTTTTAATTCTCACGTTAACTATATATATATATATATATATATATATATAGGGAAAAGTGAATGTGTGGTTGTCATGTACCCAAGCTGGGTATAGAACCCCATCTCATATCAATTTTTTAATATTTGTTGTATAATAAATAAATGACCTGGGCCTCATGAATTTTATGGATTAAAAAACTAAGATGTAAGAGGGTTCTATACCTAAGCTAGGTACATAACAGCCTTATATTCTCCACCTTCATATATATATATATATATTATTATATGTGCATGAGTTTCCTTCTACCATCACTAGCACACTGTCCCTAACATGGATGTCAGTGATACACAAATATCAGACCATAAACAAAAGAATCTTCCAATTTGTTTGAAACATAATAATAATAATAATAATAATAACCACACACCTTCTAGCCCTAGTGGTATATATGTTGTCCTATTAATTAAAAAGTTGAGGGTTCAATTCATGTAAGAAGACAATTATGTGGATTATGATGTGGTGTGTATTAATATGTTTTTTATAAATTTAAGAAATCGTATTAGAGTATGCAATATTATTTTAATATGTATATAAGGTGTGTATTATTTGTATTTACACTATCATTTTTTTGAAAACCGAAAAGTTAACACAGGTATTTTTCTTTAAAGGGTGTGCAAGTGCATACTCTCATTACTAAGTAAGTACGCCCCTAGTGTCTTCATGTATCATAATTGAAAAAACTTAAAATAATAAATTGTGTTACATATCTTTTGCTTTCATTTGGGTAGCGTGATAAAGTGTGTCAATTGAGGTTAGTTCAATTGGCACGATGTTCATTGATAGGAGCTTTTGCTTCTTGAAGATCAGGGTTCGATCTTTGAGGCAAACGGACTTTACCAATAATTTATCGTCGTGTCTACGTGCGGGCGGGTTATTGAGTTTTCCTCGGATCTAGAGTAACTTGGAGCGCCTAAAAGCTCCATGCGGCTGAATTGACCAGCTAAACGGTGACCTTTTGCTAATAGGTCACTCTATACGAAATAACTGGACGATTCTTTTTGTTGGCCATTAAATTTAAAAAAAAAAAAAAGTGTGATAAAGTGTCTCATTGGAAGAACTACATAGCTAAGTATGTTTATACCGACTAATAGATTTAATATAGTTGCTGTTATTTAATTGTCAGTTATATCTTGATTTTATCCCATCGGATAAATGATGGACTGATAGATTTACTGCAATTACTTTTATTACGGGACAAATTTTATTTTTGGCAAAGACCTGCTGGTCCTGATTAATGATCCGGCACATGACTTGCATGTGGCTTTCACACAATTATTAAAAAAAAAAAAAAAAATAGTCATCATGTGGCAAAGAGCTAATTCGGTTGGCAAGTGGGTGCATTATTTCAAATATTAATATTTGTATGTTTTTTAATTTAATCAAATGACACAATTTTATTATAGGATAGTTATGATCTAGAATTGATCCTGATGTGATTCCGATCGAACCAACTAACCACTAGTAGGTCGAAGTGTCGAACTGAACATGATTCGAACACAAAGTGCACGATATAAAAATACAACTATGAGAGACGTGCACGCTAGGGGTGTTCAAAACCGGATACCCCAACGAAAATTCGGATAGTGAATTTGTCCATCCGAAATCCGAATCCGAAATTTGTCTAGGAGTTATGAACCTATGCAACGGACTATAGACTATGAGTACACCAATTATCGATCCATATATATGTACTTAAACCATTACCAATCTTTTTCCAAATATGAGGCCGGATTTTTTCACGCATCTGAAGGATTTTTCTCCACCCCCTAAAGAAACATAATTGAACCAAAAATTATTAAAGGGGTATTTGTGTAATTTTAAAAATTAAAAGCTCGATTCAAACTAAAAACTCCCAAAACGCTACTTCAAGTAGCGTTTCATTTTAGAGTTTTTTCTTTCAAATAAAAGCTCAAGCTACTTGCATCTAAACAAAGCTTTTAACATTAATAGGAGCTTATTATCCAAAATTAAAAGTTAAAGCTCCTAAAAATTACATCCTTTGGCTTTGGTTCAAGTGATGTGATGTGTGTGATGACTCATTGTTAATTATACAAGTTAAGAATTCTAGTCTTAGATGTTGTTTGTTTATAATTTAATTGACTTAATGAATAAAAGTCTTCATATAGTAAGTTATCGGGTGTGTTTGTTTTGAACTTAATCTGTAAAAATTGACTTAACTGAAAAAGTCATAAAAAGTACCGCTTTACCAATTAAGTCCATACTTTTTAATATGTATTTTATTCATGAAAAAAACAAGTGAACAACAATACTACTTAATTTACACACACAATATTTATCCAGACTAATACTGTATCCAGACAACACTTAATGAATAAAAAAACAAACAAGCCCTTATACTCCTTCCATCCCAATATAAATGTCTACGTTTCCACCAATGGGGTTGGTGGCCCATTGGTAAGGTCTTAATACATTGGGATCAACCACCTGGGTTTGAAACTCACTCCTCACATTTGTAAAGTGGGTGGAACGGGGTATCTGGGGTTATTCAAAAGTTTCGGGTTCAGTTCTAGGCATTCAGAGTAGTTTAGGAGTAAGAGTGGGATAATTCGTTTTTCAAAAAAAAAAGTGTCTCATTTACATTTTAGTTTCTCCCAAAATAAGTGTCTACTTCCAAATATAGCAAATCAACTTTATCATTTTACTCTTGATGCACATTTTCACAAAACGAATTCTTATGAGTCTGTGCACAAAATAAGGATAACATTGTCATCTTTCTACTACCCAATACAATAATTAAGCATCTCCTAAAACTTTGTTTTTTTCTATCAACAAGACACTTATTTTGGAAGGGGAAGTAATAGACAAGTTACAAATATGAATGGATTTTGTATGGATGTTTATATATGAATGTCTTTCAAAAAGTATATAAATATAGTAAGTTACACGATGAAAAAGAAGAAAGTTTGTATCAAAAAGTTGTGGGCCAACAACGACAGACCCCATCGTCGGGAACAATCAATCCGACACGGCGTTTTGGAATTTCATTGTTCGTTTGTTTCACAATGAATCAGTTGACTAGCCCGTATCAAAAGTCAACTACAAGGGAAATAGACGAAGATACGGGCCGCGACAAAGTTGTTCGGGGGACATGTTAAAAAGTATAGCGACATAGGCGACAAAGCGGTGCCGACAAAAAAGCTGTTTTCAATGCCGCCCATGAGCACTACAAAAAAGATGTTGGAAGACCGCTCGCTTACGAGCACTGTTATAAGTTGTTCAAAGGTTATCCAAAGTTTTGGGATGACCACGGTGTTATGGGAAAACATTCGGCTCCAATGATAGATTTGAATGTCGACGAACCGAACCCGACACCGACCACAAGTATGGAGTAGTTATTCCGAGACGACCCCATTAGGAGACTATCAGGGTCGCAACATTAGCCGGAAGACTGCAAGTTCATTGAATGCAAATTCCGGGCGATATTCGAGTGACGACACACAACAGAAACTCGACAAAATGGTCCGGATGCAAGAAGAAACGATGGCAAAACTTGACAAAGATCGGAAAAAACTTGACGAAGACCGGAAGCAAAAACGAATTGTGGATGCGCTCCGGTTTCTTCAAAATTCGATTCCCGAAGGTTTTCCGAAAAGATAATTGAAAGTCCTTTTGGCATATCGTAAAACTTTAAAGGACGAGTATGGACATTTGTTTTATAGAGGCGGCGGCGGTGACGCCGGCGACGAGTAGTTTTTTCTTTAATAATATGGTACATGGGACTAAGGGGTTCCCATCAATCTACCCTTTTTTTTTTTTTTAATGTAATGTGTTTTTATTTTAGTTATTAATGTAATGTTTTTATTTTTATGAAATGTAATGTTTTAGTTTAATTAATGTAATGTCATTTTATTTAATTTTGTGTTTAAATAAATGGAAATGATATGACAATAATGTGGCAGTGAGAATTTGAGGAGAATGGTGGTATTGTTGGTGGGGGTGTGTTCTGGGTATATTCTTGGAGGAAGAAATGATGTGACGATGATATGACAGTGAGAATGTGAGAATTTGGTGGCATGATTGGGAGAGCCCAAACAAGCCTTAACAGGTCTTGACATGTTAAGACACGAAACCTGTTAAGGTCAAACATGAAATCTGTTAAAATCGTGTCGTGTTGTGTAATGTCGTGTTAACAGGTCCGTGTCAGAGATTGTCAGTTCTAAACAACATTGACTGGTATCCTATATCCCGGAGCATCGATAAAAAACACAATGTTTTTAAAAAAGTTTATATACTATATAGATTGAGCGGACTCGTAGCCCGTATTAACATTATTTTCAATGTAATTTCGCCCCTGGTTCAAGTTGGTATTTGTTGTAAAGATCAATATTGACTTATACCGACATGGCGACATTGTTGACTTGTAGACTACTTCTATTTTGCGTGATCATGCCATACAAGCTAGCTAGAATTCTTCAAAGTGTATTTGGTAGGTAGAAATGGGATTGGAAAAATGAAGGACATAATTTCACTTGTTTGGTAGCACATGGAAATGAATACATGTAGAGACTTGCCTCTTTACGAGACGTAGAATAGCATAATGGTTCACTCAATGGACTAGCTTAGAAGCAACTCAGTGCTTTAGCAAATTCTCAAATGTTGTAATTAAATAATTTATATGTGATTCCTTGAATTTTTTTTTATATTTATTTTATAAACATGTCTTAAATAATGCTTTAAGAGTTTACATTTAAATAAACTTATCAAGAACAAGTTATTAAAATTAAATACGATAAGAGCATGAATTTCTTAAAATACTCAAAAAAGCTAGAATGTACATATCAATATTTCAAAGTACATATTAATATTATTAATAGCTAATCTAAATAGGAAAACGATTCTTTGAAGATGTGACCACTGACCACCATGGAACCGGTTCTCCCTTAACCCAAATTGAGCCAAAATTCGACAATTGGTCTATGATTCCTTTTATGTCTGTATTCGAAAACACATTTTCATATCACATGCATAGAACCTAAACTCGAGCCCAACCCTACCTCACATTCGCATAATCGCATGAACTATTTTTAGGCCATGCACAATTGTACATCGATAGATGACTAGTCATGCTTGACCCCCACCAAAATAAAGTTAGTTAGGAGTCGTAATCCCCTTTCATTCAAATCCACACCAATAGTTAATGCCTTAAGAACATCTCCAATCGTTTACATAGAATTCAATTTTAAAGTCATGACAGTTTTTACACTAACCTTTCATACCCAACATTTTACCTTTAATCATTCACACTGGAACAAAAAAATTCCTTTTTTTTTTAAATTTCTTCCACAACAACCAAAAATAAAAAAACAATAAAAAATGCTTTCACTTTGTTATCCCCGGAGCTAACCCAACAACTTTATGATTTCACCTTGAGCCTTCAATGGTTTTACATCGTGGTTCGACATGAAAGGAGATTTACCTTGACGTTCAAACTGACTTTTGGAGATAATAATGGTAGTTGAAATTAAAAAAAAAACGACAATAAAACTATAAAGGATTTGCAAAACTCTAGACCTTTTCAATATCCAATACTAACCCTTTTGAGAACTTTTCTTCATGTTCAAATATCAAAACTTACAACTTGAATTTATAAATCAAAAATATCAAAAAAGTAACAAATAAACAAACAAGCTTTGAATATTGAATGTTGACAAGTCATGTATGTGACCTAGTACTCATAACCTAAATACAATTGGTCAAAAATCTTGAAGAGTATTTAGTCCTTTTATATTTTAAATTAATTAAAGAAAATATATAAAAAGAAAAAGAAAAACATTAACACATAGTAATAATAATACTAACAATAACTCATTGTCTCATAAATCGCCGGCTAAACTTTTAAACACGCAGCATCAATCATCACACATATAATATATAGATACAAAAAATACAACCTCTTATTTATATCGAATCAACTTACCCCGCATTCCCTCAACTTGATTCAATTCAATTCAATCCAATTATATACAAACACACACATAAAAACACACACACAAAACACATCTTTCTCTTGGTTTTGTTTGTGGGGTTTTTCAGATCTTAAATCCCCATTTGAGAGATCTTTATTCATTCAAGATTTAATAATCAGGTAATATTTATTTTTATAAAAAATACCCAATTTTTATTGGAGTTCCAAGATTTTAAATTCTTTAGTTAATGGGTGTTGATAATTTGTGTAAAGTTTTGATTTTTATATCTGGGTTTTTTTTGCTCATTGCTTCAAAACATGTGTTACATTTGATTATATATGTCTTCATATGTATGTGTATGTGTGTATGGAAATACATGTGTGTGTGTATGTTGCTTATAGCAATTAGGGATTTGAAACCCATGAATGTTTCATGTTTGTAAAGGGCATGTTTATGTTTGAAGTGTGGATTTGGTCGCGTTGACTTAGAATGGTAGGCTTGACTTTTTAAGACAAAGTTGTAACTTGTAGGAAATATGAGTTGCTTTTTAGAATGCTTCATGTAGGCATGCATCTTTTGATCTCATTTTATATCTTTTTGTGAATGTATATATGCATATATATATATGTATATTCATTTATCTTATTTATTTGTTGAGTTGCTGGTTTTTCAAGATTCCCGTTGCTTAAAGGATCTTATATGCTTCAAAGGGATATGATAGGTTATAAAAGGGTTTTTGGTCTAATTGAACTTATTTTTTTTAAGACATTATAATAGTGGGCTAAGTTTGTGTCTTTATGTGATTTTTGCTAGACTATAATTGTCAAGAATGCTGCCTGATCTATCTTTGATCTTTAAGATTAGAACATTTTACATCTAAGTTTTGTTCTGCCCGATCACGAAAGGAATAGTTTTTATTGATTTAGAGATCTGTTTTATTTGATTAGTGTTTGTAATATAAGATTTGCTGTGATGTAGCTTTCAGGATCAGACGGATTTGATAATGCTAGTTTTTTTTTTTTTGTCATTCAGGTTTGGATAAATCTTCATTTTTAAGTCACTTGGCGAGGTGTTTCTCTATAGTTTTGAGCTCGTTACACATTGTTGGAAAAAAGGATTCTTAATCTTGTGGATATAAGCGTGTGATGCTTGCATAGTATTCTTTAAATGAAGTTATCAAAGGCGTGGCGTTTAGGCATGAAAGACATGCAACAAATCTTGCCCACGCATCGCCATCGTAGTCAATTAAAGAAACCAACTTGGATCATAGTGTTGGTTATATTGGTTTGCTTGTTTTTAGTTGTTGCGTATATTTACCCACCTCAAACCTCTGGTGCCTGCTATATCTTTTCAGCTTCTAGTTGTGAAACAATTTCTAGCTGGCTTCCACCTTCTGTAAGAGTATTAAGTGATGATGAGATTGCCTCGCATGTGGTAATTAGTAGCATTTTGAACACGCCTCCAATAGAGTCCAAAAATCCCAAGATTGCTTTCATGTTTTTGAGCGTTGGATCATTACCTTTTGAGAAGTTATGGGACAAGTTTTTTCAGGTAGAAAACATTTATTTGGTGATTAGATTGATATACCTGTAGATGCTATTGTTGACACTTGCTTTTTGCGTATGTAGGGTCATGAAGGTAGATTTTCAGTCTATCATCATGCATCCAGAGATAAACCAGTCCACACTAGCCGTTACTTTTTCAATCGGGAAATTCGAAGTGGCAAGGTTTGTTTGTTTTTATTATTGTTTATCTGTACATATCTTAACTGCTTTCAGTGCCATTCCTCTTTGTTTTGTTTCATTCTCTTCTTTTGGATTTAAAGTGTAAGACTTCTTTTGGACGTGTGTTTTGAAGTCATTTAGTGACAATGAATAAGTAAAATCAAACAATGAGCTGTGGTAAAACAAGTTGCAGATTGTGACTGTTGGATGATGCTGTTTGAAATTGGAACATTATCAGTATAAATTCAGGTTTTCTAAGGAATTAACAGTTAAAATGACCAAAAGAACGCTACGTGAAAAAAGGAGGACCTTTTGTGAAATGGGTGTATAATTGTATTATATTGGTTCAAAAAATGGCTAAATGGGTAATTTTCTATTACCCTTAGATGATCAGTTTTGTTGCAGCTGGTATGAAACCAATTATCAAACCCTTCAATTATCAGATAGTAAAAAAAAAAAAAGAATTTGTAAATAGGTAAGTTGAAGATTTTACCGTTAGACTATCCTTTTTGTTGCATCTGGTATGGACTTGATCATCCCCTTGAGTCATTTTTATCTCTCTCTTCCCTGTTCTTTTAACACATTTATGGCCTTAAGATGTTGATGTGTATCAACTGAATTAAACAGAAGATTGAGACAAGAACAGCAGATAACACAAAGAAAGTAATAGTTATATGATGATAAATACGGGATTCGAGTTCCCGCAACTCCTAAACTAGATTTGAGTTCCAGTGACTCCTAGTTGTTCGAAGAACCATAATAATTTGACTCAAAACAATGGCTCGCAGGCCTTATTTGTAGACTCAAAACCTAACTTGGTGAACAATTAATTAACTAATAATAAACTAATATGAAAAACTACACTTAACCCCCTGGACTATATGATCGTATCATTAAGTTTATCATATTGGAAACTGTTTAAAACAAATAAGCTATAATGTCAGGCGATAAACAGAACACTGAATTCCTACCGTGGGTGGATCAAACTTTTCCATCTCTCCATAAC
>JAOXNX010000019.1:3639996-3661251 GCA_028566075.1 Solidago caesia | reverse complement strand
CTCCCATTGTTTATTATGGAAGTAGGTAGAAGAGACGCCCCTTTCATCCAAAACTGTAAAACGTTATGTCTTCTACTTGAGGGAAATTCATGACTTGATACTTTCATTTAATTAACCTCTTAATCAATTAAATGGGACTTCAATCAGCCCCCATTCATGAACCAACCCAACTAAACTCGATCATTGATAAAAACCAAACATGATTTCACTATTCTAGATACATAATAATACAATTAAGCACTTAATTCACCCCATTTAGTACCATATTAATTGAAGTGCCAAAGAAGCAACTTTGCTTCAACTTTTATATATATATAGATTTTTTAATAAGATTCAATTCGCTTTAGGCCACATGACTTCTTGAGCGTGGTGTTAGATAAGGTTATATATATATGCTTATAACACTGTACAACACATATATATGGCTAAAAGTAAATGAAAATTTCTTAAAAATTCAATATATTTTTTTTTGGAACGGCAAAAAATTCTTAAAAATTCAATATATTACACAAAGCATATGACTAATATTAATTATAATTTAATTTTTCATCGTGAAATAACTTTTAATTAATTTCTATAAAAGGTTTTTCTACTCATTTTTGTATTGTTTTAACAAATAAAGTAATTATTGTAAAACAAGAATGTGAATGAGATAATCATAAATTAAACTTATAATCTGTTTGTTTTTTTAATCATTAAGTGCTGAATGGATAAATAATGTCTGTATAAATTAAGTCAATACAGTTGTTTTTTGTTTGTTAAATAAAAAAAACAAACATTTTGATTAACTTAATAAATTAAGTATTTTTTATTAAGTCCATCAAATTCTAAACAAATATCACATAGTGATTCCATAATCTATTGTTCTATCTCTATCAAGGACCGCCATAAAATATTTTATGTAAATTTTGGCCATTAAAGTAAAAATAAATAAATGTTGAAAGGATTGTTTTGAAACCTTCTTTTGCATAGGATACCGTCTATATATGTACAATATTTGTATTTATGATATTCAGAAAAAATCAGAATCCTATGGTAAAGAGTTACTACATTTTTCTATATTTAGAAAGTGTATGAACCATGATTAAAAGAAGAATGTATCATATTTTATGTAATCTCTCCCTTATATGCTTATATAATGCATAAGAGAGGATTGTTTTAAATTTCAAAAGATTTAAGATTTTTTATATATGGAAAATATTCCGGTCAATGATGTATTTTCTTAATTGATGTCTAGCATGAATCTCGTATCTTTTTGTTTCTAAACAAATTGTACATGGAAACAGTAACCTCATACCCTTTGCCTTTTCATTCTTCAAATCATGTCGTCGAATGTTCTCCTTATAAAATTAAAACTGCCGCATTGCGCACAGGGTCGGCTTAACCTTTTTGGGGGCTCAAGGCGAGACTAAATTTGGGGGCTTTTTTTATAGTCTCTAACAAAAATATTCATACTTCATCCGGGCTTGAGACCGAGAAAAATAAACTAAAATCTTATGTATGACGGAGTTAAAAATAAATGTTTCAAACTAACTCTATTAAATAACAGATATGGCCTGCTTGATTAATAATTGATCAAAACAAACTCTAAAAGTGACACAATAATCTCTTAAAATTAGATTTTTAAACACCAATAACCAGAAAAAATAGATGGCTACTAAGAGATTGCTGTCATCAGATGCAAATATATATAGTTTATAGATAGATACACAGAGAACCAAACCTTAATGTACTTGTGAGTTGTGACAAGAATAGTGGTTGTAAGTCAAGAATATGGAGGGACTCTTGATATTTAATCGTCATTTGAAAGACTGTGTAGCGGTCCAATGTTATGCCCTATCCTTAGATTTTTAAGGCCCAACTAAAATTATTTAAACCCAATTTCTATAAATTTTGGGGGCCTTACTATTAGGGGGCTCTAGGCCCAAGCCTAGTCCAGTTCCTCTTTTGAGCCGACTCTGATTACGCAGGTATTCTTATAGTTTCTAACAAACTATTTATGCAATAAGACGGTGTTTTAAATTAAGAACAAGTTTCTAACATCTATGCCAAAGAGTTATATTTTATATTATTATTATTATTATTATTTTTAGCTTAAATTTTCTTTCCAGTTGTCAGTTTTTCACAAACGTGTTTGTTAATGGGCATGGGTCATGGTATATTCCATCAATGGGCCTGATATTGAGTTAATGGGCTGAACTTTATATGGTAAGTGTGTATCCACTAATAGGCTTTCTGTTTTCCCTTCACTTTGGATTTTACTTTTGTCATCCAGTTTTTATTTTTGTTTTTTCCATGGCAACTTTTGTCATCCACTTGATAGTTACCAAGATTGCAAATTAAATACGGATATGACAACGTTATAAAAGTAAAATAAAATTTGGTTTTTCTAATAACAAACTGATAAAAATAATCATGTGTATTAATTACATTTAGATTTTCTTTTTATATTAAATATTTTAATTAATACATTTGATTTGTGCATTTAACACAGTCAAACTTTTCGTTTAAATAACGTGGATTAATTACATTCAGATTTTCCTTTTGGACATATATATCATTACTCAATAGTTAAAATTTGATTCTGTTGATAAAAGTTTTTCAAGATTTTGGAATTTATCAAAATGTCATATTATTAATGCCCATATATAACATACTAGATTATTGTCCCACCTAATACACGGATTAACATATATAACTATTTGCATGTTAAATTTTCATGTGCATTAATTACATTCAGATTTTCCTTTTGGACATATATATCATTACTCAATGTTAAAATTTGACTCTGTTGATAAAAGTTTTTCAAGATTTTGGAATTTATCAAAATGTCATATTATTAATGCGCATATATAACATACTAGATTATTGTCCCGCGTAATACACGGATTAACTTATATAACTATTTGCATGTTAAATTTTTGTAATAACGTAAAATTATTTTTAACACACTGCATGTAGAGAAACACTGGCATTATCTTTATAATGATTCTTTGTGTGTTGAATATCAAAAACTTCATGCGCATATGGTAAAATTCCCGTTAAAAAAAGTTTAAAATTCTATAACAGTTTATCTGTATTAAAAATGAAACATATTATTATGTGATAAAATTGAGAAAGTAAAGTGTTAAACAACACTTTCAATATATAAAGAAAAACAATTTGCTTTCGACATTAAATGCATGAACATTTATTATGAATATCAGAAATTTGATTATTGTTGAAGTGTATATTTTATGTCAATTATAATCAATTACGAACAAAATAATTATTATGTAAAGGATACATTGGATGGAAAACCAAAAAACATTTAATATTCCATATTTTACAACTTTATATTATAAATTGAGTTAGTTTAAATAACATGAGGATACATTGAAATAATGCATAATCTAAAATTTCTTCATTCTTAAAAGATTGTCTATTGGCAACAAAAATTAAAATGTTTTATATTAAGAATCAATTGAAATTATATAATTAAAATTAAATTTAGTTAGTTCAAAAACGAGTTGAGTATAAATATACGTAAAGATAAATATATTACACAATTGAAAACCTTAAATAAGGAATCAATCTATGAACCAATCTAAATTTTTAGTTGAACAACTAAGAAACCAAGTCTAGTACACCAAAAATAAAAAAAAATAAAATTGGTTGAAAAAAAATTAGCTTACTAAAACTAAGATAATGATAAAAATATATATATATATATATATAAAATAAGTTCAACAAAAATAAAAAATTGAAATCAATAATAAAAGTTAAATGTGAACCAAACCAACAGACACACCATAAAACAAATAGTTAGAGATAATATACTGGACTTATTTCACCAAAATGTAATGAACTTTTTCAAGAAATACATATTGTAAATAAACTTTTAAAATTTAGATTTAATGTAATGAATTTCGAAGTCGTCACCGTTTTATGTAAAAGATATAAAATAAATAAATAAATAAAACCTTGTTATAAATTTTATAAAATTAGCATACTAAAACTTAAATAAAAAGAAAACCCAGAGTTTGAGATATATTTGTATACCAATGATATAAAATTAAATATAAATAAAACATGTTTATTTAGTGTAATAATATAATTGTCAAAAACATATTATCTTCTTATTTATACAAAATCAAATATCAAATTAATTTAAACTACAATATTATCTATCTAATAAAACAACATGAAATTACAATGACCAAGGTCATTAAATATTACTTCATCTGTCTCAAAATAAGTGTTATAAAATAACACAAAATTATAGAAATATATAACCATTATATACATATTTATCAGATGAAAAGTTTATCATTAATTTTTACATATACCTTTAAAATGTATTTGTGTGAAAAAAATATTGGAGGCATTATTATAGTTATAAAAAAATGGCATGCTGTATTATCGTTGATTTAATATGTTATTCTCAAAAGTGAGTACTATTTAGAACAAACTAAAATAGAAATATAACACTTATTTTGGGATGGATAGATTTGTCTTGAATACATGTTGTATTATAACATTTTATAATTTTTCAAACATCAATTTTTGAATAAAATAAAATTTTGTGTATCACGGGTAAAAGGTTACTCAAGTGATTCTTAAATTTGTATATCATTAAATAACTTGATTATAAAAACAACGTAATTATGATGCATAAATCTGAATCATGAGACTCATCTTTACGAATTGTTTGAACAAACAAATTGTTATTGTCTATCTATTTTATATTTAAAGTCAAAACAATACATCTCAATATCTTTTCATAATAGTAATTTAAACCTTCAATTTTAACATGTATAAAGTGGAACATTTACTTATTTTTATTGATGAAATCAAAAAGAAAAATAAACTTTAGTTTTTCATTCTTTTACGATCAGAACTTTAGTATTTTCATTAAAATTATATATTATATTATAGTATATATCAAAAAAAATAATAATAATAAATAAATAAAATTTATTGCCGTTCTAAAAAAAAATAACAAAAATAAAAAATAGTGTAAACTCAAAGTGGCCCAATATATTTAGCAAAATTGGGCTAAAGTTTAAAGATCACTCGGATTCTAATCGATATACAAATCGTAATCCCAATTCCCAAACACCCCTACTATAGTATGGATAAAAATTGGTAAATATGAGGGAAAGTAAAATGTCATTTAGGGATATTTATAATAAAGCTAAAAAAGGAAAATAAAGTCAGCAAATTCATCCAAAGGTTACAATTCAAAGTTGTTTTTCATCTAATGGTTGTGGATATTCCAAAATATTTAAAAGGGCTGTTTTATAGTTATTGGGAGATTATGTCAATATGTTGTTAAAAAAAAATTGTGTCAATATTATTGTCTACCCAATAGAGAAAAAATAAAATTAACTAAATCCTAAAATAAAATTAAAAAAAAACCCTAAAGTTGCGTTTTTTCTATTTTAATTCTTTACAATCAATGTATTCCATAGTTAAAAAAAGTTTACTATTAAATAAACTTCTTTACTTTTCAAAAAAATTAAATAAACTGCTATAATTATTAATTAATTAACCTAAAAATCTCAACCTTTCTGTCCAAGCATAAAATAATCAAAATTTTAAAAAACCAACTTTTTCTCCAAGCATCGTATAATTATTATATTCCATAAATTGTACATATTCCTTACAAACAATAAACCCTATATAAATTGCCTAGCCTTAACTCCCCATAAACATATTTCAAAACCGTCTTTAACTCCCCAAAAAAAAGTTCTTTTACAGTTTCTCTCATTGAACCATACATACAATATACTACAATGCTAGCGTATCCAGATTCTCCCATGCACTTGCTAATCTCCAAGAAGGCTAGAAGACCAAAGACCAAGATTGTGTGTACGTTAGGGCCGGCTTCAAGATCAGTTGAGATGATCGAGAAGTTGTTGCGTGCGGGAATGACTGTCGCACGCTTCAACTTCTCGCATGGTTCTCATGAATACCATCGGGAAACTCTTGATAATTTACGTACTGCTATGGAAAACACGGGTATCCCTTGTGCTGTTATGCTTGACACTAAGGTACATTCTATATACATATATATATGCATGCATGCATAATTGCATATATATATATATATATACACACACATGTATTTATATTTTTCTTTAACGGGAAATCTACTCTATTCTTATACTAATTCAATAAACACCGATCTTTTTTCCCAAGAGGCAAAAACATCGTCCAAGTGGGCTAACCCCATGTCGGCAACATGTATATGCAATGTATATAGTATATTTATGACCCATACTTTTCGATAAAGGAATTCATGATATATTTAAGCTTAGTTCCTTAATTAGTTATTTAAACAACTTGGTTTCATTAATTAAGTTAATATATAGATTATAAATCTAGAAACGGATACTTATTATGTGACAAACTAAAACATAAAAGTCGATAATACTTTTTCGACCGAAACCAAGAACAGGCGGTCTAGTTTAGTTTCAGTTTGCCGGTTCAAGTCGGGTTTGGACTGAAGATGGTTCGTCCTAGAATGGAATGGAAAAGTTGATCAGTTATTTTGGAAACCGACACTTTTTTTTTGTGACAAACTAAAATATATATAATGAGTATTAATTAAAGTTATAAATGTTTTAAGTGTAGATATATGTTAAATTGTTGTACTCTTGTGATAGGGTCCCGAAATAAGAACTGGATTTTTGAAGGATGGGAAGCCAATACAACTACAAGAGGGTCAAGAGATCACCATCACTACTGATTACACCATTGCAGGCAACCAAAACATGATCTCCATGAGCTATAAGAATCTTGCTCATGACATGAATCCCGATAGTGTCATTCTGTGCTCGGATGGGACCATCTCCCTAAAGGTCCTTGCTTGTGACAAGGAGCATGGTCTAGTCAGGTGTCGTTGTGAAAACTCTGCTGTTTTAGGTGAGCGAAAGAATGTTAATCTTCCTGGGGTTATTGTTGATCTCCCGACTTTGACTGAGAAAGACAAACATGATATCTTGCAATGGGGGATCCCTAACAAGATTGATATCATAGCATTGTCTTTTGTTCGTAAAGGTTCAGATGTTGTTGAGGTTCGTAAGCTTCTTGGAGAACATGCCAAGTCTATTCTTCTAATGTCAAAGGTTGAGAATCAAGAAGGTGTGGCAAATTTTGGTGATATTTTGGCGAAATCAGATGCGTTTATGGTGGCTCGTGGTGATTTAGGAATGGAAATCCCTATTGAGAAGATATTCTTTGCTCAGAAACTGATGATATCCAAATGTAATGTGCAAGGGAAGCCGGTTGTGACAGCAACACAGATGCTAGAGTCGATGATCAAGTCTCCATGTCCTACACGGGCTGAAGCAACAGATGTTGCCAATGCAGTTCTAGATGGGACTGATTGTGTCATGCTTAGTGGCGAAACAGCAGCTGGGGCGTTCCCGGAAATTGCTGTAAAAACAATGGCCAAGATTTGCATAGAAGCAGAAGATTCATTGGATTACAGGAGCCTATTCAAGAAGGCCATAGAGAATGCGCCAATGCCCATGAGCCCGTTGGAGAGTTTAGCTTGTAGCGCTGTCCAAACAGCAAATTCTGTTAAGGCAAGTATGATTTTGGTCTTGACCAAAGGGGGAACAACTGCAAAGTTGGTGGCTAAGTTTCGACCAAGTATCCCCATACTGTCAGTTGTGGTGCCAGAGATATCAACTACTGATTCGTTTGAGTGGTCATGTAGCGATGCAGCTCCAGCAAGGCACGGGCTCGTTTTTCGTGGGTTGGTGCCCATATTAAGCTCAGGTACGCCAACAGAGTCGAGTAATACAACCGTGGAGTTGGCTATACAGGAAGCAAAATCCATGGAGGTTTGCAAGGCTGGAGACTCGGTTGTGGTGTTGCATCGTGTTAATGGAAACGGCATCATCAAGATCCTCAATGTCAAGTGATTGTGTGCGAGTGTCAGTTTCAAGATTTTGGAAGAACAATTGCATTAGTATAACAACTTTTTTCATATATAATTAGGAAAGTAGTAAGCTGTTACACATCTTGATGTGATAAATTCTCTAGTATTACTTACAAACTATATATTAAATGAAGTTTTTCTAATCTTTTTTTTGGAAAGGCAGATTTCCTTTAATCTACTTATAGTTACACTATGAATGGACATCAAATACGTCGAGTCTATATTAATCCATGATTACTCTGTGGATAATTAATACCATCTCCAAACACATATGGTTTTGGATCCATCATCTGTCGTTGTAGATACTGGTTTGATGATCGTTGATGATTGTATGTTAGGCACATATTTTGTTGTTGATACCAGCGCTCATACTGGTTCTGACATTGTTGGTGACATGGTTGTTGATTCATCATATATTGTGGGTGACATGGTTGTTGATTCATCATATATTGTTGTTGTTGCTTCTGTTGTTGCATAATGACCGTCTGCATAGCGAGTGGGGGAGCCACTCCGGCAGACACAACATGGTCTCGTATTTGTTTCTTGGCAATGTTATCTTCATACAAACTGTAGAGAATCATCTTGTCAAATCCACTACCCTGTAAATGAAATCATGAACACGTGTTAAAGGTGATTCATGACCCCACGACTACTAATTCGAAAGACAAATAGTAGTCACTAACTGGTTTGGCCTGTGGTATGGCATTGGCATTATTAGTGTTACTTGGTGAGGTAACAACCGCAAGGTCCCAATAGTTTGATGTTTTTTCACTCTCATGTCGATCCAAAAACATTTTACCTGCTCAAAAACAGTTTATAGACAGGCTAGTCAATCCACCAAGCATCTCTTCATGTCTGTCAGTGATCTAGGAATTGCTTAAGGTGTTACAATAGGACATTTACCAGCCTGAATGATGGGAAGAGCATTGCTAACGTCTAATTCTGCAATTTTCGTAGTTGTTTCTTTCAAATCCTGCAATAAATTTGAAAAAAGGCGCAAGTAAAAATGAAGATATGATGATTATTTATTCATTGAAAGGTTGAGAATGGAAATAGTGGAATTTCTAAAGCATTTAGTACTCACTGGACAATCAGGATCATCAATGGTTATGAGTGGTAGAACTTCTTCTACCTCTTTTGTAAGTTCAGATTCGGGTGGTTGATCTTGCAATGCCTCTGTGTTTTCAACTTCTTTGATTTCTCGTGGTGATTGCTCATTCGTATCTTGATGATCCTTCAATTTTGAATCAAAACAAGAAACAAAAATTCATCTTTAAGTTCATGAATATGTTAATTATATGAAAAATGATCACTCGACCTCACCAGGTTTTTATTTGAAACAGAACTATTCGAAGAAGCTCCTTTTATATGTTCCTCCATAGTTACAAGAAACGAGGGCGGAGGCTGAAAATTTCAAAAGATTAAATTAAAAACCACGTAAGGATTTAAACACTCAAAAATATCTTTATGCAAATACAAACCTGGCTCAATGTTGGAAACTGGATGTTCATAGCAGAACGCAGATGTTTCCCGAGATTATGGAACTCTATAAGCTGTTCGGTCTAATTTTATCTAAAGATTAGAACCAAAAAAACATTAATGTAGGAGATTTGGGGTTGGAAGGAATGATTTTAAACCTGTTTTCCAGCTTTCTTGTAGATGTTTAAAGCATTAACAGCATCATCTTTTGACAGATCGAAGAACTGGTTGAAACAACAGATCGTTAACTTGTAAGTGAAACTCGATGAAACAATCAAGATGAGAAAAATAGGTACCGATTCAACAAGTTTGATTATGCCATCATTGATCACAGAGTAGATCTTCACACTTTCCTTGAGTACTAGAGCCAAGGCATGTTGTATAAGACTATTACTGTAAGCTACTCCGTCAGGCTACAAAAAACAAAAGACGAGTGTACCTTTTAGGAAGACAAAAAACAGCAGTTTATCTCATCAAAAAATGGATTTAAATGTTTATCAAGCATTCACCTGACAAGCTATGAGACGATGGAGAAGTTGTTGCATAGCAGGTAGCTGATCAAGTAGCTCGTCAATGTGCATAACCCGACTTCTACTATAAGCCTGTTATACACAATCCACAAATTACGCCATTCTGTCATGGTCCAGAGGGTGTTTGGAATTATGCTTAGTAAAGTTTATCCGAATATTTATGCACCCGCTTAAATGTTTAACAGATTCTAGTTATGTTACTAATTGTTTAACAAAATGACCAAAAATGACATTTATTTGAAAAATATATAAATGGTCTGTGAGATGTAAATACAATTTTAGAACGCAAATCCAAAAACCCCTTAACAAGCAAATAACTACATCATACCTTGCCTGTTCCCGGCGCTGTTGTGAAACGTTCTGTCTCAATGTCAAATCCCAAAACTCTATAACACTCTAATCGTTCTTCAAGAAATATAGCATAGTTTCGTATCCACGAAGAACAATCACAAGCTGTTTTCCATGAATAAAAGGTATGTCACAAAAGGCTTTTCTAAAATGATAATTTCCGAGTCATATATATTCAAGCCAGGTTATTTACCAAGCTGGCTAGATTCATCTCTGAATTGCGGAATCTGGAAAAGTTTCCTCCTGCGAGAATGTACCAGCAACTCTTCTCTAAAACTAGGATCGCCCTCTCTCAAAATCCTATGTAACACCATCAATGTCTTCACCGCGACCTGAATATAACATGAAAGGAAACAAATGACAAAAGTTTGGTTTTGTTACACAAATGGCTTTAAAATGATTAAGATCAATACGTATAAGAAATGAGATGCTTACAATCCAATTCTTGGTCTTCGTTAATCTCCTGGAAAGCGTATGAATGCAGTATCCAACATCTGCTCGTGGTACAGCAATAGACGTTGCAACGATGATTCCTAATATTACCAAGAATTAAATGCAACAAATTCCAGCAGGAAACAAAGAAAACAATGAAGAAAAACTTACTTCTAACATGAAGGTCTTTAGGAGGGCATTCTTCATGATTTGTGGCTTTCACAATGGCAATATCAATATTCTTCGAATATATAAACACGATCACTTGTATCAGATCATACAAATGGTATCATATCTTTGTAATATGAAAAAGGAAAAATGCGATTTAAATCGAGGAATTATGAAGAAACCTTGAAATCACTGCTGACTTTTGCAAGGGTAACGGTTGTCGAGTCTTTGATAGCTCCAAAGGCTCTTCTCCATCTTTCAAATGTAGCCATGAATATATTTTTCTTTCTTTTTTATGTATATGTCTTATGGAAATCAAAACATTGGAAGTTTTCTGTTAGAATTTGAGGAAATTAGTGGATGTTTGGATATTGGTTTTTGTTTTTGTTCTTGTTATTGTTGTTCTTCCTCTATTTTGTTGTTGATAATGATAATATTTGAGTTTGAACAACAACATTGCTATATTTTTGTAGCTATATTTTTGTAGGCATGCTGTTAATATTGAATATCTGGTTATGATAATTGTATATATTTGAGAGATATACAAGAGTTTGGTTTGTTTTGGTCTTAAGAGCATGGAGTATGGAAGGGATTCGGGGTCGGATTTGCCTACATGGCGATTCGGCGCTCAACCCCTCCCTATCCCCCATTTCGACGCCTCACATCAACAAATGTGTTCGATGTTCCAATGCTGACGTTCGGCATTGAATTTTATTTTGTTCGGCGGCGAGTTTTTTAATTTGTTTCTTTATTGTATGTGTGGGTGGGTATATATATATTTATCATCGGAAAATGTGGTGTTCTACGTTTTGCGTCGTCCTGCGTTCATAACAGCCCAAAACCGATGAAAAGGTGAAAGCTAATGAGGCGTGGAGGTGGTGTTATGGGTCGTTCTATGTCCAAACATGATGCTCTAATGATGTACAACATAAATGTTTGTTGTTCTAATCAAGTGTCGATCATTTGAACAATCTTAGTTGTCAGTTGGATACTATTATTCAAAATGGTTTGGTGTTTGGGCATCAAGTTTTACTAATCAGGTTTAGCATTCTTTTCCATTTTTAAAGTTAATTTATTTGATTTTTATTGAGTTGGTTCGTTACCCGTCGCTTCGAACAGTATTTCTTTGAAACTGACTTGTTTTTCTTCTTATTGATGTAGATAATTATATCTCTTAAAAAACAATTGAGCTACTTTAAGGAGCTACTTTAAGAAGTGCAACTATACAAAAATAGTCTAACCAATGCTTCTTATTTAGGTATTTCTTTCTCTCTTTATATTATTGTATGATTATAAAAAAAGCCCCTAAATTTAATCCCGCCGAGAGTCACCAAAAAGGTTAAGCCGGCCCTAAGCCCAACCAGAATATCCCGTGACCGTTTCTGAAACCTATCATTAGCCAAATATTTACCTAGGAATGTTCAAACCAGAGACATCTTGTGGGGTTAGTAAGATGTCTCACCACCAAGTCAGATAACAACCTCATAAATATTCTCTTATTCTTTTTTGGCAATAATCAACCGATATGAAAACAACCATTTGTGAACTACTTTAATCATAGGAATGTTTAGACTTTAAAGGAAGAAAACATCCAATAACAAAATTACATAATCTAGAAAGAATTTAATTATTCTAGATTACATAAGGGTGTCACTTCTTCCTGTCATAATCTAAATAGATAATTGTATATATACTCTTTCTTTCAAAAGTTGATATCGATCTTCTATATATGATCATGTACATGAATGTACCAAAAGCTTAGTCCACCTCTTGTGCCTTCTACTGAAACCTAAGTAGTGGCCGACCAAGCATTCCCCCACTTTCCCTGAGTATACAACATACGTACACAAATGTAAGCTTAAAAAGCCTAAGCACGAGTAAAAAGGATAATGCCTATCGAGGCCAATTAAGTAATTAAGTTTTTTCTTTTAAGTCACCAAACTATAGAAATTTACTTATAGGCCACTCGAATATGTATCTTTATTTTTATTTTATTTTACCGATTTTGACTAGAAAATTTGTAAAAGTTTTTTAAAATTTCAAAATTTTCATATATTTACAAACTCATAACATGTAGATTATAACTAATTAAAACGGGTAACACCTTTAACACCCTTGATGAAGAAAGATTTTACATCAAGTTAATACCTTAAAGAATATGCATAGTAGATATTATACATAGTTATAACTTTTAACATATTAACTTTTTTAAAGAAGAGATAATTTTACAATTTCATAAAATTTTAATATGATTTCGGTCAAAATTAGTAACAATGAAACCAAATAGAAACTTAAATGTCTTTAAGAAATTTATGATAGACGAGTGGCCTATAAATCTTAATAGTCTGGTGGCCTCCTAGGCTATCATTGTCCCTAAAAAGATGTGGAGTTTGCTATTCATATTCTTTAGAACTATGGTTAATTCCCAATAAAATGTTGTAAATGATGGTTGAAAATGATTTTTATAAAACATGTATTTTTTATGTTTAATGTTTTAATACATGTTAATCATATTTCTAAAAATCATGATTAGCAAAATTAAATGACAGATATAGTTGAAAGAGAACACCGTATAATTTAATAATGATGGCTAAACTATTTTAATTAATTCTTTCTTTCTTTCACATACATATATGTACGTATTGTGGTTACAATATTGGTGTGCAAAAAGAAAGAAACAAAAGGGTTTGAAATGTAGAAAACAAAAGTAAGAGGACTAAAATAATAGTGTAACATAAGTTGGAGGAGTTAACAATCTATTTTTTTTTTAACTTTATATTTCCTCGTCGCAAGCGGCATGGTTTGTCTTTTTCACAAATCGTCCCTGTAAATAGAAACATGACAAAACTTAGACGTGGTCATAATTCCCAACTCATACTTCTACTATGATTTTGTAATTTACTAACACAAGTAAAATGATTTTAGGAAAATTCGCATAATTCAGTATCAAATACTTGAATAGCATTATGACGACGACAACAACAACAACAACAATCGAGCTCAATCCCGACATATGCGGGGTATGAGGAGATGAGATGCAGACAGTATTACCTCTAATCCTGACATATGCTGGGTATAAGGAAATGAGATGCAGACAGTATTACCTCTACGTATCGTTGAGTAGAGGGGTTTATTACTTCTCTGTACTATAATTTTGATTGGCTCTATTTTGACTTTAAAATTTGTTTTTGGACTAAAATATATGAGTAATAACTGGGTACCTTGCATCTGGGCCGTTTATCAGGGACGACATTTTTGACTTGATGCCTGATCTTTTTTTTGTCCATACAACGCGTCGCACCTGAGCCACTCCACCCACCGCTTTCGGAGAATAAATCAATCTTAGCCGCTCTTGCCTGCCATTACAATCACATTCTCTTCATATCATTTCTTAATTCACTTTAATTAATAAAAAAATATTATTAACTTATTTATTACAGTATTAGTAAGTTTAATTGGTAATACTTAACTTAATTAAGTTATTCTAATTTTTTTCACTTCCTTGTGACATACACTAATTTTTTTTATATACATACATACACGTGTGCCAACACTTGCATGCATCTTTTTCTTATAACATACACTTTTACCGGAATGCTTCTTGAAAACAGTTTCTCTAGTCTCAGATAGACTATTTACATCTTACCTCCATTATACTCCCGTTTTTGACGGGATTAGGTATAGTTGTTGTAATTTTTCTATTTCAAGATTTGTTATTTCAATAAATACTAGTAATTATATGTTAATTATTATAACCAAAATAATACACATTTACAACAAGATGATTCCCATTGATGATGCTAGCTTTAGAGTTAGTACAAATAATCAATCAAATTGATTTGGGTTAGATGCACCAACCACTTTTTCTATAATGAATAACCTATACATCAAGTTAAGTATATATTAAAAAAATACAAAGTATTATTTTATTTTTTAACATATTTCTTCACAACAAACCATGTGCAAGATTCATAAGTGAAACGT
Organism: Solidago caesia; assembly: GCA_028566075.1. Taxonomy (NCBI): domain Eukaryota; kingdom Viridiplantae; phylum Streptophyta; class Magnoliopsida; order Asterales; family Asteraceae; genus Solidago; species Solidago caesia. Next base: position 3,646,377 of record JAOXNX010000019.1, on the reverse strand, counting down.
ATATTTCATGAAAAGAAAATATATTTTAAATATTGACCCAGATATATATTTATACAAAAATAAAACTTTTTTACCCACATGTTTGAGGTGAATAAAAAGTAGTAATATTTTATTTGACATGTTTTAGGTGACTCACATCACAAGTACTTTTTAGTCCGGCTTCATTATTATAAACTTTTTATACAATTTAGTATAAAATTTGAATCTCCACCCTTGATTTTAATCCAATAATTAAAAATTTGACCTCTAAAATTGTTTCAACTTAGAGTTTTAATTCAATATACTCTTGCAGTTTACTCTCAGTTCAATTTTAACTCAATACTTCAATTGTACACAACTTAAAATCTAACTTTAAGACCTAAATGGTACCAATTGCATAAGTTGTTACTTTTTATTTTTTACATATATAATAGCAAAACGTCACAAATTGAACCGATACCGTTCAAAAACAACTTACATTGATATCGGCCCCGGAAGACGAGGACCGTGAAAGTTCCTCGGGCATCGGCAACTCTTTATCTGACCAAGCATTCAAAACGTCGTCGTAGTTTAACTTTAGCCCTAACCCATGCCCATTTTCGGGACCTAAACTATTGTCCCCGGGCTTCAAATTCCCCTTTTCCAACTTCATCAAGTCCTCTATCTTCTTCTTTTTCTTTCCAACGGATGATTTCTCGCCTTTTGTTATAACCACGGGGCCCGATATATTCACCACGTTCACCATGGGAACACTAGACCAATTTCGTTCACAGTCTTTTCTCAATGCCCTCACTCCATTTCTTACCCCAAATCCTAGTCCAACTGGATACCCATAACAAATGTTGTAATCATATGCAATGTTTTTACTTAATTCATTGTTTTCTTCATTCAATTTCGAATCCCCCATTATACTATCAATCCCTTGTTCAATTTCCTCATCAAGAATTGACTCAGTATCAAAATCATCAAGACACTCATCAGTCAAATCCACACAAACACAACTCGGGTCGACTTCCCCTTCCCCTGCATTCGGGCTTAAACTCACAACCTTTGGCCCGGTCACCAAACCGGGCTTCTCCATAATTCGTGGCCCGATTAGAGACCCAGAGTTCTCTACTGCCCGAAATGACCAAATCAATTCTGGTTCCTCATTAAGGTGTAGTTTAGTGAAGTTGGGCAAGTTACTGGTTCTTATAGAGAGATGTTTGGTGCTAAAAATGTTGGGACAAGCCATGGAAAGCAGAGCAGCTGCTTCATTGTAAGTTTGATTAGGTCTTTTTCGCGGTGTTCGTGGCTTTCGTGTAGAGATTGCTATTGGGGAATTGCTAGATTCTGATAAAGTTGAAGATGGAGAGGATGAATTTGAGGTTGTTCTACTTGAAATAATAGTACATGGCCATTTAAGCATATGCTCAACATCAAACCCACAAGCTCTTGAACTTAAACAAGATGACATTTTTATATTTCAAGAATTTAATTCACACAAAAATTCACCAACCCATTTAATTAAAATTTCTCAACTTTTTTGTGAGTTCAAGATAAATTCACTAAATTTGTCAAAAAGAATCAAGAACAAGGAGTACACTAGTACTTACAACAACAACAACAACAACACAAAACCCCTATATTTTAACAAGATTTTAGAAAAATTGTGAAAAACCCAAATCAAATTTTAATATAAGTTATAAAAATGATTATAATAAAAGTTGGGTTTTGATGAAAAATCTAAAGATAAAGATAGAAGAAAAACCCTAAACCCTAAAAAATGAAGTTTCTTTTTTGGATGATTAAAAGTAGTAATTTTTTGAGATAAAAAGCCAAAAAGGAAGAAACTTTAGAATATTCAAGCAAAACAAAAACAAACCCAGAAGCTAAAATTAGAAACCCATATAAAAAATATTGCAATCTTGATGGGCGAATGAAACAATGAAAAACAGAGGATTTTGTTATTATATCAAGGACGAAAACCACTTACTTAGCTAAATGAGGAAAGTGAAGACATATATAGATACAAATATTCAGTGTATGTATATATAGGTCTATCAAGAAGATTGAATTGGCAGAGAAGCTTAATAATGAATTGTGGTTACCCAGATGAAAATTGTCTCCAATAAGAAGATCAGAGACTGAAGTTTGTGTTTGTTTGTTAAAAAGAAAAGAAAAAGAAGATCACGAGAATGGAGAAGAGATCCTGCAATGATGGCAGAAATCCACCTCTCTGCTAGTCTGCAAATAGATATAGATGTGTATGTGTGTGGAGTGTAATCTAGTGTGTGTATTGTGGAGAGGTGTGTGGAAGAATGGAAACAGAGGAAGGGACAAGACAGAGGTCCCAGTCATTTCTCACATCCTTTGGAAGGACCACTCCTCTGTTGTTTCTGCCCTTTTGTGATTTTAAGAATTGTTCTATCTTTCGATTTCAAATTATCACCACTTTTTGTATTGTTTAGGCAAATCTTTGTATTTTTATTATATATTATTATTATTATTACTAGATGCATGTCTGCACGATGCGACGGCGATGGTGGTAGCGGCGGTGTAGTGGTGGCGGCGGTGGCGACGGGGGTAACGGCGAAGGATGGCGTCACAACAGCGGTGGCAGCGGCGACTGGTGGTGGGGGCGCCGGTGGTGGTGTGGTTGTGAATGTAAAAGTAATTGATGTAGAAGGGGTAATTTATTTATTTTAAGGGTTGAGTGATCTATATTGTAAATTATTTCATTAAGGGTATTATAGGTATATTATGTGGTGATGTTTAAATTAGTGAATAGAAATGAGGGGCAAAATAGGAAGATCTAGAGGCTTTTTTGAGAAAAGGGGGAGAGAGTTCCCCTTTTATTAAGGAGTATAGACTAGAGGGGCGGAGGTGACAGCGGTCTGATTGTGGCAGAAACTGGTGATGGTGGTGGTGGCGACGGCGAGTGGTATATGTAATTGATGTTGAGGGGATAGTGTAAATATTTTAAAAATTGAAGGATAAATGATATAAATAGGTAAGAGGAACATATTGATCATTTCGTATATTTCAAAATGTAATTTGTTAACATGAGAATTTATAATTTTTATATGGATATACAAGAGTATATTCATCTGACGTTATGGTAATATGAAATGACTTTTTTACAAGGTTGTTTTCAAAATTGGACAACTCATAACAAACCAAAATTAATTGTTTGTATTTTTGCCGATAGGGTTAGTATTGCATTTTTGTTCGAGTTCAATTTTTTATATTTATCGGGGTGGATTGTTGGGGGACCTTGAGTTGCATTCTAGACATTCGTGTCGTTTAGGATCAAGAGTAAAATAGTTTATCGTTCTAAAAAAAATTGTTTGTATTTTTATTTGGAGTTGTTTCAAAATAAATATTTATTTTTCAAAATAAAATATTAATTTAATCATTTTATTTTTCATATAAATTTTTAAAAAGCTAATTTTTAAGGGTTTATGAAAAAACAAAGACAATATGATAATTTTGTCACTACATTATATTATGCAATTATTATTTATTTTTTTTATTTTTATTTTATTTTATTTTTTGAACAGCATAGTTTATTTAAGTGAACTTTTTTTTTTTCAACAGCATATTTTAAAATTATTATTTATTTTATATTTTATTTTATTTAAATGAACTTTATTTTGAATCAGAGGGAGTAACAAATATCCCAACTTTCATTTCTTATTTACTCAAACTTTTTAAGTCATCCTTTTCTATTGGGTGCTCATATTTCCACCTCTTATTTTCCTAAATACACCCTTCAATGTACAATAAACAATGCATACCGTATAACTATTTAATGCACAGAAAAAGATGTAAATAAGAAAAAAAAAAAGTGATAGAAATAGATGGACACTTTCTATTTCATGTACTCCGTGATACTTGGCCATCAAGTACTTTTATTAGCTCTAGAAATGCAACATCACATAGACATAGGGTGTTATGATGCATATCTATTTCATAAGAAATTCTTGTTTATTGAAGATTTAATTGTTCTTACTTTGTAAACCGTAACACTCCTCTCAATTGTTACGAGATCATTTACTTTTCAGTTTTGCAATATCAGTATGTCAGTACTTCTAAATTAACGAACAAACTGACACACTTCTAACAACAATATATTATCACTTCCTCAATACTTTATTTTTTATTAATTAAACACAATAATATATAAAACATATTTATAGAAATAACAACATTATTTGTAAAAATAAACCGAGGCTCATATAAGTTTGGGACAAGTTACGGATTAAGACTGCTCTCATCGTTCGTTGGTTAGAGCGGACACTAACACAAGAACTGATTAAACGCCGACAGATTGAAAAAAACTCCAGCTACGGTCTTGACAGCTAGATCCGACCACCAATGCAAAGAAACAATTGGATTAAAAAACTCCTAGAAACGATCTCGTCGGCTAGATCCAAGGATACACACAAATAAAATATCCGGATTAAAAGAGGTGATCCACATACGCTCGTCCTTCACTCGTCGATTAACCGACGATGGAAACTGACTTTGGAAACCGACACAATGGTGTCAATGGCATCGCTGAGAATCAACGAAGCAAACAATGAAGCTGTTAGGCTTATGGGAGTGGGGGGCGTGCCCTTACACTTTTTATGGGGAATTGTACTTTTCTTGCCTATGGAAATGTGAAACTTGCTATTTGGAACGGGCGTGGTTCACCTAGCACACACACAAACATTTAATATTATTGAATATATAAAGTATAAAAAAAAAAAATCAAAAAGGGCGTTGTGCCCTTTCACTACTCCGGGTAGTCTTAGTATATCATATCCTTAAATAATGAATAAATAAAGAATAGTTAATAATACTTTATGTTGTGCTGCCTTTTACGTGATAACAACCCGTAGGCCCTTCCACTAAGTAATGGAAGCAAAAGTGCACAACATTTAGTCCGTGTTGCAATCTCGTCTTTGTGACAAACTGACAACCGTTCAACCGGCCGGACCGGTGCGCAGTCAGATGACCAGTTTTTTAACCCCGATTTTTTGAAGATTTTTTTCACTGTTGCGAATCGGCCGGTTTTTCCGGTTTTTGGCCGGTTTTCCCGGTTCAACCGGTTTTGTTTTTTTTTTTTAAGTTTTTTTTTGTAATTTTTATGATGATGTGTATACTTTAATGTTATTTTTAGTTGTTTGTGAGCATTAAAAAATATTTTTTCGTTAGATTATAACTATTTTGTATTATTTTTTAATAGATTGTAACAAGTTTAGTAGCATTTTTATTAAAAAATTTTAAAAAAATAAATATATAACCAACCGGTCGAACCGTCGATTGGGCGCAGTAGGATGACCGGTTCGACGAAAAATCTGGTTTTTAAAACATTGATTTTACGTAAAACCACCACCTCATGGTGATGATGGATTTGTTCATATTCGTTCGTTTTTGAGCTATTAATTATTTTCACTCCCAACAACATGCACGTAATCTTAACATTTACACATTGTTTGCAAGAAACATAATTGAATATTATTCCATCAAATACATGCCATTTACTTTTGGATTTTATTATCACTATATGAATATCTTTATCTAATGGAGTAGTTTAATAGCGCTACAAAGATCCAATGTGTATTAGTTTTTCCTCCCGGTCGTTATAAATCCTACAAGAGCTAGATTTTTTCAAAGTCATTATAGCAATGCTACAATGCTATGCTAGAGAGAAGTTAAAGTGGAACTTGGGATGACCAACGGATTTTGCAAATCAATTACCAATTCATTTTTTAAACGACAAATGTTACACTAATCTGGTGTTTACTTCAAGAGGCAAGAGCAATTACTACTGACTACTCAACTAAAGCTAGAATGACATCACCAATTCATTTTTACTTTTTTTTTAATAACAAATATTTTATCTTTCTCCTTATTTGAATAAACTTTTTGACCCTTCCGAACCTACTTCATATTACTAAAGGGGTACCCGCACAATGCAATGGAGGTGGCATTGACGACTGGTGGTGGTGGCGTCGGCGTCAAGTAATGTAAATAATTGATGTAAAAGTAATTGATGTAAAGCGAGGTAGTGTAGATATTTTAAGAGATAAGTGATATATGTTGTAAAGATACAAGAGGGATAATAATCATAATATAGACCTTTTAAAATCTTAAAACATTACGAAAATAAAACCTCAAAATGCTTTATAAATAGTCATAGATAATACTCAGGGTATGTTTGACAAAAAAGCTTGGAGCTGGGGCTGTGGTTAGGGGCTGGGGCTGGGGCTAGGGGCTAGGGCTTTTTTTTCAACTCTCCTTACACAAGCTTTAATTTTAAAGACTTTTTAGGGCTTTTTGAGGTTGGAGCTTTTTTTCACGATCCCTCATCCAAACAGGACTATTTTTTTTTAAAAGGGGCTTGTTTTTAAATGCTCGGGGCTTTAAGCT
>JAOXNX010000019.1:3622388-3635157 GCA_028566075.1 Solidago caesia | reverse complement strand
ATGTGGATAGCCTGGTTGGTCCCGGAAAGGATATTCATGACGTCAGCTTAAAGTCTCCTCTTCAAGAGAAGGAGATACATCATCATACAGATATAGACGTACAAGTAAAAGTATATAAAACCTATAGATACACACAACACAGCTCAATTCCAATCCACTTTCCCCCAATTTCACAAAATCCCCAAAAATGGACCATCAAACCGCAGCTCCACCGCCACCATCCATCCCAACCACCACCACCAACACCACCGCCACTTACCCCGATTCCCTCGATTCTTCCCCTCGTTCTCGAAACACCGATTCATGGGGCGACGATACTATTAACAACAACAACAACAACCAAAACGCCACCATGCAACCACCACCGCCGCAACAATTGACCAAACTCCGACTGATGTGCAGCTACGGGGGCCACATAGTCCCTCGACCACACGACAAATCACTCTGCTACGTCGGCGGCGATACTCGAATCGTAGTGGTTGACCGTCACACCACTTTATCTGACCTGACTAACCGTTTATCAAAAACACTTCTCAGATCTTCATCAAATAATTCCTTATCATCAGCTTCTGTATCTGTATCTACTCCTCAAACGACGTCGTTTACTCTTAAATATCAACTCCCTTCTGAAGACCTTGATTCGTTAATCTCCGTTACTACTGATGAAGATTTAGAAAATATGATCGATGAATATGAAAGATTACTTTCTAATAATTCTTCTTCTAGATTACGGTTATTTCTGTTTCCGTTAAAACCGGAATCTGTTAATTCTATTGGATCGCTTTTGGAAAACACTACTAAATCTGAAGACTGGTTTTTAAATGCTTTGAATGGAACTACTTCCGGTTTTTCGGATACTTCTTCTGTTAATTGTTTGTTAGGGTTAGACGACGACGTTTTGGTTAATGATAAAAAAGATGTCAAAAAAGGAAATAATCAAAATAATAATAATAATAATAATAATACTAGTAATTTGGGACAGGATGTTCATTCGGTTGCGGATTTGGAACGAACGTCGTCGTTTGGATCAGCGTCGTCTTCGCCGTCTTTGGCTAGTTTGCCCCCGATTAAAGTACATGTTGATGAGAATAAAGCTGTTCCTGGCATTGAGGAGCAGTTTGTTCAGATGAATTTGCAGCAACAGCAGCAGCAGCAACAGCAAAGTGTTGCTGCTCCGGTTCCTGTGGTTGTTACTGGTGTTCCGTTGAGTACGAGTTCACCTCTTGCGCAGACGGGGTATGATTTGGCTTCTCAGGATTCGGTTTTGAGGTATGATTTTCGTATGCTATTGTGTTTGTTTGTTGTAAGTGTGTAGATACTAGATAGAGTGTAATTTAGTTATTAGTATGCATTTTGCAGTGATGGTAGGCAGAAACCGGGTATGATATATCAGGATCAGTTAGTACAAATGCAAGTTAATAGTAACAATAATCGGAATCATGAAATGAATAATTTACAAGATCAGAATGCTAGAATACAAATGCAACAACAGCAACAACAAATGGCGGATTCTGCTTATTTAATGTCGATGGGGAATACTCAAGCTGGTGATTCGCAGCATACACAAATGCTTCACCAACAACCGCAGTTTATTCATACTGGTGTTCCACAGCCACAGTATATTCATCATCATCCGTCTGGGGCAGTTCCCATGACCTCTTATTATCAAATGTATCCGCCGCAGAGTCAACATCATCCTCACCACGTGCCACTTGACCAGCAGAATTTTGTGTATTATATGCCTGCACCTGCGCCGGCTAGGCAGGCACCCCATGGGTATAATATGCAAATGCATCAGCAGCAGCAGCAGCAGCAGCAGCAGCAGCAGCAGCAGAGTACTGGTTATGCTGAGGCGTCTAATGCGGGTGCTATGCCTCTTTCACATAGTCAAGCACCGCAGACTGGTTATACCACTAGTAGGCCTGCACAAACTGGTACGAAAAGTGAGTTGCCTGCTGGAGTTTATGGAACGACGAGTTCTGGGAATCCTCAGTTTGTTCAAGTTCCCTCGAGCCAACATCAGCCTCAACATCAGCCTCAAGTTCAACCGCAATATGTTGGGTATTCACAGATGCACCACCCGTCTCAATCTGTTGCTTCTTCTGCTTCTGGTGCCAGTGCTGGAGCTAATTATGGATATGAATTCACTGATCCTGCACAAGGACAGCATATTTATTACGCAGCTCAACCTTTGCCACCTCAATCGACTGCACAATACCAAACTGTGACTGGTGAAGCGGGTTCTTATCTTCCCACAGATACTAGTACCAAGCAGCAGCAACAACAAGGGAGAGGTCAACAGCCTTGATTGGTTAAATTGGTTTATGCGTAAGTTTTGCAGTAAATTTGGTTTTTCTTTTCTTTGTGTTCTTGATCATATGTTGTCTTTCTTTTTATTTGTATTGGTTGGTTTGCTGGTATGCATTATGTGAGTAGGTAATAAGAAAAACTTGAATAGTTTCTTTTATTTTACTTGTGTATTCTTCTGTTAAGTTACATCTATATCCTATATTATATGTGGTGTGATCATTGGTGAAAATGAATATTGGATTCGTAAAAATTTTATTCTGTAAAAGCCTGAAACTTTATAGTTTATATTGCTAGTGATTTCTGTTGTGTATGTATAAACTTAAGTGTAATTTTAATTTCATTTCACAAAAGCTTTTAGATGGTTTAGTTGCTTTTCATAATCTGTTCATGTGATGCCTGTACATAGTTTATACATCCACGAGGCGTCTTGTCATGTTATATGAATTGATATCTTGATAATCTTTCACCATCCTGGTATGAAGGAGTGACTCATCTTAGCAAGCCTGAATGAAGCTAGGAGTAAATAGGTGTACACGGATCTTAATGAGTTGGATTTGATAGCATCTTCAAACCTAAGAAGTCTTATGCTTAGTATTATCAAGAAACTGTTCATAGCTCTTTAGCATTCTCCTGAAACTTGGCATACTTGCGAACTTTGTGATTTCTTTTCGATCAATATTGTAATGATGTGTATATGGTACATTAAGACACCAGTGGGGCTATCTTTGCATACCACACTATCTGTGAGTGGAAAGTTTTGGGTATTTACAATAGGGTAAAGGTGTGCAAATGACGGCTCAGCATGCGTTTTCCTAGAAAGGCCACAAATTTCTTCCTTTCTAGAAATCCCGCAACTTGTTGAGGTGTACACAATTTTTTTGCTTGACGCATATCTTAACCTGGTACTTACGACAGATGTACCTTTAAGCATACTAGATCGTCATGCTATTCTAAGCAAACACAAATAGAAAGGGGACGTAAAATGCACGACAAATTACCTCGCTCACGAAGTCTCATTTGTTGTTGTATCATCTGTGAATATTGTATTTCATGGCGTCTGAAGTAGTTTGGGTTGGACAAATCATCTCCCATAGGAAGAAGGGGAGAACAAGTATCAAAATGGATCAAAAACAATATCCCACCTTGCAGGAACCCCACAAAAGAGCACCATTGCAAGTGGGCATCCACAGAACTTATCTTTGCAGCTTTCTGAAGAAAGCATCGTTGGTGGTTCTGTTTTGAAAACCTTATTTGAATTTTTTTAATGACAGTTGTGAAATAGATTCTCACCCGTAGTCGCTGACCCTGAATTTGATCTGAAATCCAACAGATGGGTCCGATTTGATTGGTTCATCTATTTTGTGTGTTTATTAGGTTTTCTCAGATTCCATATAGTTTTTTAAGTACATGAGGCTAATTAATCCTATCTTCTATTTTGTAATGAGGTTAATTAATCCTATCTCTTATTTTGTAATGATTGAAGGGTATATTGTGATTAAACAATGTGGTGGTGGGAATTTTGTATACTCTTAAGAATCTTTTGATTGATAAGAACCCCTCACTAGATAACATGATCAGTATACCTTCTCTGTTTAGTTTAATCACACCTAATTGTGGATGTGGATCAGAGGACAGACAGACGGACCATCAACTTTGATAAAGTATAACGCGGTATATAGTTTTCAATTATTGATGTATATCTTACTAGAGACGTTAGTCGGTTCAGGGAGGAACCCGGAATGTGGATCTCAAGCAACGGGGATTAAGCCATGGTACTCGTTTATGGTTAGTAAGAAAAAGGTTGGCAGGTTTCATTAGCTGCTCTTAAAATAAACTAAGTATCTATAATAGGCTAATAGCAATAGCAATTGATAAATAAGCACGTAAACACATAATATAAAGATAAATTATATAAAAGGTATTCACTAATTATAATGATATTGGATCAGAAACCTCTAGTACATGCTTATTTTTTTCCTTTCTAATAGTAATAATTAATTAATTTTTCATGTTTTCATTACATTAGTTAAATTAAATTTTCATTTCTTTAGTTTGCTTACCAAACATTTCTTCCTAATTTCATTGGCCAAATCTTTGTTATTACCAAACAATAGAAATCATTTTATTTATTAAGCTAATTTTATTTCTTTGAATCATTACATTTTTTTGAATTTCTCTTTACCAATCCTTATGTTGTTACTATGACACATCCTGACGTAATTCTTACAATCTTACGCCAAATAACCCATATAGATGTTTGAATTACCACATCAAAACGTTTGTGACTTTTTGTGACTATCCTCCTATTGAGGCATTAAGAATCATGGATCGAAGTGAATGTTATATTGCCTAGCGACTACCAATTAGAGATGAATTTCCACAAGTCTACCAACGATTGGCGTATCATGAAGAGGTGTAGTTCCGTTTCTTGGTGGACATCTAATTGAATATAAGACTATCAACCCGTGTAGAGAGTCTTTCGTTGGCAGTTCCATAAGCAAATGTCGACTTTTATTGGCAAGAGTCTATTCCACCTCACTTGATCATTTTAGTTGATTTATGTATATCACTATTCACGTATCTGTATATGTATGTAACATTTGCAGCATGCCCGTATATCCAGCATGGCCGGCTCTACAGTGTGTACAATGGCGGAGGCATGTAGGGGGTAAGGGTGGCCATGGCCCACCCCTTACTGAATGAACAGCCACTATATATGTATATCACTATTCATGTATCTGTATATGTATGTAACATTTGCAAAGAATTGAAAGTTAAAGCTATGTATATGCATAAAGAAATATGGAGTAGTTTTCCTATGCAATATGGAGTAAAATGAAAGTGACAGTACATGTTTTAGGCCACTAGTATTTTACTTTCACATTTGTAATTGTGAAGGCTAGGCATCCATTCACATGAATGAAAAGCTTGATAGTTTTCCTTCTGCAAACTCATATTTGTCTTTTACATTTTGAAACAAATCAAACAATACACAAGTTTTAAATCACATGAGTTTAAACCCCACTTTGTTATGTTTATTCCATACATATGCTTAACAACACAGATGTTTTCTTTCCATTATGTACTCAACAGTATGCTTAGCAAGCAAATAAAAACCAAAGGCAGCGAAACCCATTGAGACATACTTGTACCACCTCTAAAGGAGCAACATTCGGTAAAGAGATGTAAAAAAATCTGTTACCGTCACTAAATTTGGCCACCCCTAACCTATATTCCTGGCTCTGCCTCTGTAGATGGTAGAATCATGTATTGGCAAATTGTAATGAATTGCACTTTTCGCAACCCTGAAAAGTTATTTTACAGGTATTTTGACACAGATAAATGCATTCAAGTTCAACATATCATCTTGATGACGTAAATGACATGTAATAGATTCACCAAGAGAAACCCCAACACATGCAATGAGATTTCTTAGAGACATGTATATATACTATATAGAGACGGAAACTAAAAAAAAATCTAGTTACAAGTCCTTTTTTATATCCAATATAGTTGTAAATATATAGATTTTTTTGAACGGCAATTCTATTACTACTTCTAAACTACCAAAAATAATCCTAAATTCATCAATATTAGGGATTGAACCTTGGACTTCTCTACAATAGTCACGAGCCTCTACCAAATGGCTAACCCACATTTGCATAGTTGTAAACATTAGTCATAATAATGAAGTGCGCAAATAAACGACCAAACACTTGAAATATATCCAACCGATCATTTTGTTCTTCTTTTCACGTATAGATCTTTCCCTTATAAAACAAAATAATTGATTCAAATCGATACGTTCATTATCAAATAATTCATCAATTTGATACGAAAAAAGCAACAAAATTTTCAAAAACCCGTAACTATTTTCATAACAAACCGCCTGATAATACATTCATTACCAAAAACTTTCATCAATTCGGGACAAAAAGAAACAACAAAACATTGAAAACCCTAAATCTGCTTCGACAATACACATAACCTCATTATATTTTATCAGTTAAGAAACTAAAAAAAACCCAAACGAGAATACAAAATGTTGATCAAAACAAAGGGGCATTCTTGTTAATCTTTAAAAGATAAAAAATATTGTAAACAAAAAGTGTATTAGAGTAGCATAATTTAGTCCAATAATATTATAAGCATTATGTATATGGTGTATATACTATTACAGAGCAAATGATCCGTAATACATATTTGTTATGAAAAAAGTTTTCATTTTGCCCTTTGAAGTTTATTAAATGTACATATTGAATCTTCGGTATGTCAGATGTGCAGTATCTAAAATTACGTAATGTTGCAGTACGGATAATATCTCCATTATTATATTATATATATTATATTATATTGAATGTATATGCGTACAACTGTACATATATATAATTATCAGTGAGAAAAAATTAAGTCCAAAATTTCTCTGAGGGTTTACACATCGGTTCTGCAAAGTGCAAACAAACAAACAAACCCCCATTTTAAAACTTTCCTCTCTACTCTCTCTCTCTCATGATCAGCCATGTTTACACTTCCTCCTCCTCACAAGGTTGTTACAAATTTCAGTAGTGTGTTTTTCACTGCAAAAATAGATATAATTTCTTGAATTATTATCAAACTCTTTGTTTTTAGGGCTTCTGATCTCCACTAATCAATGTAGGTACATTTTTAGTTTAATTAACTCAGTGTTTTTACTTAGATTTGATGTCAAAGTTTTGATTTTTATTACTTTTTTTTTATTTTCTTGAAATGGGTATTTTTTATTTTTAGTTTTAGATGTTAAATCTTTGATCTGTTACATTGATTAGTTTAATGTTTTTGATTTGGATCTATTATGTTAGATATAGTATTTAACTTTGTGAAATTTATAGTCTTTTTAGCCTTAGTGTAGAGGTATGACTGTGTACATCCCACCTCCTCGTACCCCGCTTTTGACGGAATCGGGTATAGTTGTTGTGGTTTTCTCTTTTTTTTTTTTGGGGTTGTTAGTTGGATCTTCTCATTGAGTTGAATTTTGCCTTAAAGGTGAAGTGTTTTTTATAAATAATTTTAGCTTTCTTTTTTTAGAATTGATAATTTAGAATTGATTTCTTATGTTTAGCCTATGATTTTAGTCTTTTATGGAGTTTATTCATTGATTTATTGCACATAAATGTGGTAGGTAATTCTTTTTTTTTCTTTATGAGGTAACTATGCCAATATTCCTTTACTGTTATGCACTTAAAGTTGCTTGCTTTTCATGCCCGGTTTTGTGATAAATAGAAATCTTGAATTGAATTATGAAATTCATTTTCTTGAAGTACTTTGACGGAATTTGTGATGTTTTGAATTTTTTGTGTAGGTTTTGATTATGCCCTAGGCTGAATATTACAAAAGGATCGTTTGCTTATAGAAATTTATTTACGTATACCGCGTTACTCGAAAATGAGTTCACGGTTTCCATCTCATCAATTGAATAATGGTTTATATGTATCGGGCCGGCCTGAACAGCCGAAAGAAAGGGTTCCAACTATGTCCTCCACTGCCATGCCTTACACTGGTGGTGACATAAAAAAATCCGGCGAGCTTGGAAAAATGTTTGATGTGGAGAATGCTAGCTCCAGACCAAGAAAATCTGGACAAATAGCAAGTGCTCCGTTAAGAACTGGATCATTTGGTGGCGGGAATTCATCTCATTCCAACCAAACGACGTCAAATTCCGCTAATAGAATGGCGACTTCTGGGGCTGGTCCAGGGTCATCTACAATGAAGAAGGGTAGTTCTGGTCCTTTGAATAAGCACGGTGAACCCATTAGGAAGTCCTCTGGACCGCAAGGTGGAGGTTTGCCCTCTTCTAGACACAACTCTGGACCTATCCCGGTTCTCCCAACCACTGGGCTCATCACATCTGGACCTCTTAACTCAGCTGGTGCACCACGGAAGGGGTCAGGTCAAGCAGACTCTACGGGGCAGGGTAAATCGCGAACTACCATGGCTAAAAATCAAGCAGTTACCTACCTTCGTCCAGAGACTGGTCGTTCTTTCAGCAGGTACTTTCAAATACTGATTTTTTCCCCACTAATTATTACTACAACTTTTATATTTTTGGCTGCGCAATTTCATTTTTCGCATTGAAATTGTTAACATTTTTGGCTGCTGGCAGCTCGGCTTTTGGATGTTGGGGAAGAAAATCTTTAATTGATTTTATTGACGGGTATCCAGATGCTGAACTTAGAACGGCGAAGAATGGACAGTTTGTCAAGATTTCTGGGGTATGTTGCACCTATGCCTGCTTGGTTTATTATATAAATACTGAATAGTTTTACTTAGTATCGTAATTTGAGAATCTTCTTATATAGGTTAGTTTATTAAGTTCTTGATGATTTCATCATTAAGCTTGCAATATTGATGGCTATAGTCAAAATTAGGTATCATTATGTGAAAAGCTGATTCTTTGGGCTTACGTCACCTGTTAGTAGTTTTACGTCATTACGTGTACTTCACACATGTGTTCGTTTTAGAATATTAATATATTTACTGTAAAAAATTATAATCACCTTCGAATAGGTGTCCCCCTCTATTTATGGGGCTGGTGTAAAGAGAAGTTTTAGTAATGCCGCTTTTTAAAACTCGACATGTAAATCCACTTAACTAAATCATTGAGACGTTTCAAGTTTTAGTAACCCATCTTCTTAACTGATTCCACCGACATTGCGTAGTAAATTGATGCTTTTTCGTATAGTCGGTCTGTGGCTTAGGACTTAGGAGGCTATGATATTATTAGCTTACCGTGTGTCGTTTTGAAGTTCGATATCATTTTGATGAAATGTTTCCATCTATGGGGATCTTTAACATATGAGCTAAGATTAAGTTGCAAGTTTATTTAGATGCTCTTACCGATCATGAATTCTTAATTTCTTGAAGGTGGTTACTTGTGGAAATGTTCCTCTGGAGTCATCATTCCAAAGGACCCCTAGATGTGTTTATACATCCACAAGTTTATATGAATATCGAGGATGGAGTTCAAAACCTGCCAATCCCACACATCGTCGCTTTACCTGGGGCCTGCGATCCATGGAGGTGAGGATAATAGTTAATTTTTTATTCAAATATTCAGTATGTGATGTTTGTTTTTTTCTAGCAATTAATGCAAAATGACAGTCATGCTTGATTCCATTTTAAACAATTATTTGTTGATAAATTATACAGCCTGTTAGGTTTGGTGAACACTAGTCTAGCTTTTCTTTTTAGATTGCATGTGTATTTTAGCTTTACATAAAGAAAAATATTCTCCTACGATTAAATAATTCCGGCTACATTCCAAAAAGAACACATATAATTTGACTATTTGAAATCATTAAGATTACATCATTAACTCATGATTAACTCATTTTGAAGATTCTAAACTTTTTGTCCTCATTGAACTTTACAGGCAAAGATGGAATATATGAAATGCATGCAATAGATTAGTAACAAATCTTTATAAATTGTTATTTTTAAAGCTTAGCTTGACCTCAACTGTATTATTTTATTTTTCAAAGTGGTCATATTCTATTACTCTTTATGCAATTAGATTTAGTTACTATTTCTTTCACATATACATTAATTTTGTCAAAGTTGATGCGATAAAATGCTGCTGTTTTGTATTAGATGTATACAAGCACTACACTAAGCTGGCATCAGTGGCATGCTTATGCTGTGTTTTTATATGTGACTCTAATCTTATATGTTCAATTCTTATGACACCGTTTTTCAATTTCAGTACATATTCTGATCATTTAAAACTTATAGTTACTGAAATGTTAACATTTGCAGAGACATGTGGTGGATTTCTATATATCCGACTTTCAATCTGGCTTAAGGGCATTAGTTAAAACTGGTTATGGTGCCCGTGTGACTCCATATGTCGAGGAACCTTCTGTTATAGAAGTTGACCAGTCAAACGTAGATTCATCTCCTCAATTCATCAGATGGTTGAATGACAGAAATATCCCTATGGACGATCGTGTGATGCGGCTCAAAGAAGGGTATTTAACTTGACCCTTCATCTGATCCAATGTTGTTCTCTAAATTACTTAGTTTAATCATAATTTGGAACATATGCAGGTATATTAAAGAAGGCAGTACCGTTAGTGTGATGGGAATTGTGCAGAGACACAACAATGTGTTGATGATTGTGCCGCCATCTGAGAGTGTCCCAACAGGATGCCAATGGACCAGATGTCTTCTTCCTGTGAACTTGGAGGGAATTGTTTTGAGATGTGAAGACTCATCAAAGCTCGATGTTATTCCTGTTTAAAGTTTTTGGTATTCGGGTAAGTAAAATTTGAACGGCTGGTGGTATCTCGACTATGTTAAAGTAGTTGTATAGTCTGTTTGTTTTTCTAATCTTCTTTCATCACAGTAATGGTCTTGTGTGATAATGGAGCTAAAAGGGTAACTTTTTAGACTTAAGCTGAATTTACAGTTTCCTGTCTTATTTTTTTCTTTCTTTAATTACCTTTTTAACTTTCTTCTTGAAAAAATGTTTAGATTTTCTTTTTCTTTATACTTTGAAAAACAATGAAGGCATATTATATACTATTTCATGGATTCCATTACTGTTTCGTTCTTGTTAGTATCTTTGCATGCGGGTGTCTGTTATGCGTAAGTTGTGCCGAGTGAGCTGACCTACATAGTTTGTATATGTGCATAATTGGTATGATGTTAACACTACAATCATCATCATTCGAGTATGCACCTCATATAGTTATCAGTTTTCACTTCCCTTTTAAGGGTTACTTGAGATGGTGCAACATCATGTCAAATGCGCGGGTCTAGTGAGAATGCTTCTCGTGGTCTATTTCAATGAAGTTTATGTCCTTTTCATCAAATTAGCGATGTCTAGTTTGCACCAAATTAGCTATCCACTTGTTACGAAAATGATGTTTCGCCTGCTAAACTTGTATTTTCAAGAAACTCTAAACAACGATGGCAAGGAATGCTGTTAGATCTTCATTACCCTCAACAAACGTCTCCTTTTCATAGACAAATGCTTATTAACCAACATCATTATTCATGTTTAATATTTTTGTTATTATCATCGGTCGATTTTGCAATAGGTTTCAAATTCTTTATCTATAGCAAAACTTGTTAGGAAACGCCTTTCGGATTTCAACATTCTTATTTTCTCACGTAAAACGTATTTTGTTACCAACGTTTCACGCCTGTATCGCGCTTATCAGATGTTTATTACAACTTTAATCTAGCAACCATGTATCGTTCTCTAACTAGCGATCAACTGTGCCTCTTTTGTTTCGTTTGCAACCTTTTGGACATAGCTCCATGGTTGGTTAGATGTTATTCTTTCCATACCATATTTGTAACTCCACTTCTTTCATCCGAGGGTAGAAGCCAAAAGGAAATTACAACCTCCTTACAAACTCGGATTAGCTCTTTTTAATTAACAAGTAGAACTACGAGAAGGAAAAAGTACAGACATTCAAAATTCTTCACACATTTGTAGAAGTGATATTTTCAGGGCCATGACTTTGTTTTAGGAATCTCAACCATCTACCCAAAAAGCCTATTCTCGAGATCACGATCTACGATAGTTATCACAATCAAACGTAGTTCTAAACAGACTAAACCCGTCAAGGATCGCGTGCAGAATGGCTTTGGCCATCTAGAAGCAGGTTTGATAATAACGAACTTTCTTGCTAGTTGTGGGAAGAACATATGTTTTGAACATATAATAAGTTGTTCATATTTCTTCTACTATAACATGTGCATCTATCAGGAGAAAGTCTTATAAATGATAAATCTGTTAAAATTTGGATAGATACATGACAACTCTCCACCGACATGTTCGACTTGAGGTACAATGGTACGAGATTGATTTTCAGAAATATCCCAACGTTCATGTTATTACACTGCTATTGGCCAAACACCCTCAAGATCACACTATATGATTCCGAAAGACACAAATGTGTATAAAAATAAATCAAAAGTTCCTACTCAACATAACGACCTTGAAGTTTTTAATACTCGTTGATAAAATCTGAACAAAAATTTTAGACAATTTCTTTGATAACATATTTGTAGAACCCATATACCCGATGCCGTCAAATCCGATCCATGCCAAATAACCGAAAGCCCGAAATTCCCAAATCTGGGTTATGTCCACGTTTACTACCTAGAAATGGTGAATTGTTATGGTTAAGAGAACAACACAATCATCGATCATATTCACTAATCACTACTCCATGACTTCATTCGAGACAAGCCACTAAAAGCAAGAAGATGTGACTTGGCACTTTGGCGTCATATCTAAAATCTCAGAGAATTTAGGGGGGCGTTTAGTTGAGGAAAACACCCCTTGTTTTTCATTTTTGTTTTCTAAGAAAACATGAAAAACATAAAACGCGATTAAATCATAGTTTTCTAAATTTTTTCCAAGAAAACAGAAAACATTGTTTTCCACTTTTCTATGAGAAATTAGAAA
>JAOXNX010000019.1:3596404-3606776 GCA_028566075.1 Solidago caesia | reverse complement strand
AGACAATGGTACCTAAAGTTTGATGAGGTCATGAAATCACAAGACTTCCTGAAGAATCAAGTGGATCAATGCACCTATCTCAAGATCAGTGGGAGTAACTTTGCAATCCTTGTTTTAACTTTGAAATCACAACACATTTAAGTGTCTGCAAGTGGCATCAAGAGCATCCATCACAGAATTCCCTCAGTATCAATGAGAACGAACCTCAACTCCAGAGTCTGTTCATCTCGATCTTTTTAACCACGTTTCTTTTTTCTTAAAAAAAAATTAGCTTGATTTGTACCTACTTCCATTATTTAATTAATCTCACAATAGACTTTTATATACATGTCATTACTCCCTTAAAACCTCACGTTATTTATATCATTTAACACTCGGCAACATTTTTTCCAATTCTATTACAATTGTTTTTCTGATTTTCTAGATATTCTTAAAGTATTTCAATTATTTGACTGGCTTATATTTGGATTTAATTTCTGAAACCAATTTTGTTGAAAAGTAGATTTGTATAGCTTTCCAATGATATATTATACGCTTCCTACGAATCTACAGTTTGTTCGATATGATTTTTTGAAAACTGTGAATTTTCTACACAAAACGCAACCTTTACATATGGTTTTTATAAAACTAATACACAATTCAACTCAATAAAATTACTATTTTCATATCAAAACTCTCTTGATTCATAAACTCTATCGAACCCTTTTTATCACTCATTTTTATCAATTACTACATTATCAACATACATATTTTTCTCTAATTTTTCTTTAAACTCTTAACATGCAATAATTATTACTTAGTTACCCCCAACCCCTCTCCCATAAACATCCATTACTCAATCAAATTTCTAATAATAAAACTCTAGAATTATAAATTAGGGAAAATAAGAGTATACCTTCAATAGCATTAAAGGTTGATTATCTTCACTTTTTATTAGGGGGTGTTTGGTAGGATGGAATGAAATTGAGAGAAATGTAATGATAATTACTTCTCTTGTTTGGTTGGACTAGAGAATGAGAATGGAAAAGAAGAAAGGAAAATGATTTTCATTCTCTCCATTCTCTATAATATGGACATAATGGGTGAGAATAAAAAAAAAATGTATTAATTATAATTATTTATTAAAAGATAAAGTTATTAAGTTGTGTATTTTTTGTGTTTTTTTTCTTATTAATTTTGTTTACGTTTGTTTATATTTTTATTATATTTATTCTCTGTTTGTGTTAAACAATTGAATATTTTATCTTTTTAAATACTCATTCTTATTCTCACCATTTTTATTCTCTATTACATTCAGTACTTTATGATTCTTTTCTACCAAACACTCCCTTATTCATTTTCTTCCCCTTTTCTTTTTATTTTCGGATTGATTGAGGCCCCTTTTACACAACTTAACTTAATTGAATAGCTTGATTGTTTGTACATAAATCTCCAACTAACTTCACAAATCTTTTAACTTTTTTTCTTTTATTTTCTCTAATCTTTTATTTACTTTTAGATAATCTTTACTTCTATATAAAAGAGCACCCCTTTTTTTTGAAATGATAATTCGAAATACCTTTTACCCATGTCTTTCTATTGTCTATTTCCATCCTTTTATTGATGTACCAATACCCTTAATGAAATATTTTACAATATGTATCTCTCAACTCCTAAAATAACTATACTATCTCCATTTTACATCAATTACCTTCTACATCAATAACCTACACTACTCGCCACCAGTCACCACCACCACCGACGGTCGCCTCCACCACCACACCGCCGCCATTGTGCGGACATCCATCAATATATTTATATATATATTTAAAGCATCTCATAAATACATTTGAAAATATAATAACCACATAATATGTTTCCATTAAATTATCACTTCAAATATTTACTAGTATCCATACGTGACAAATAAAAAAGAAGAATTTATTTTTGGAAAGAACGAAACTTGTAATATAAGGGGAGAAAAAGGTAATTGTAGCTTTTCAAGATCCCCTATGCAACAAAGACTTCACTTCCGATTCCATCATCCTTCATAGATCACCCCACTTTCGTCAAACCCAAACCCCCACCTCTTCTCCAATCAAAACCCTAACCCTGTAACACACACACACACACACACACTAATGGCTTCCGCAACCAACGGCACCGTAACAGAAACCCCTAAACCCGAAACCGTCGTAGAAACCGTAACAGACCCACCTCCAGCTACCGCAAATTTGACCCCCAAGTGGCCCGGGTGGCCCGGTGAATGTGTTTTCCGGCTTATAGTTCCGGTTCTTAAAGTGGGTAGTATAATTGGAAGAAAAGGGGATATAATTAAAAAGATGTGCGAAGATACTAAAGCCCGAATTCGTGTTCTTGATGCCGCTCTCGGTACCCCTGATCGCATTGTAAGTCTTTCTCTCTTTCTTTTATTTATAAAAAGAAAAAAGATTGTTACTTTGTGGGTTTTCATATGTGAAATCGAAGGGTTGATTTTTAGAGAAATTAAATTGTGTGGATATGATGAATTGGGAAATTAGGCGAATCGAATTAGTATTAGTAGCTGCAACGTTATTCTTGGATACGATATGTTGTTGTGAAGAAACTTAGAAGGGTTTATTGGTATGTTTGTTTTATTAATTATTACTCGTATAATTATAATGTATGCATGATGTGAGTAAAGTTAGAAACTTTATAGTGTTTCGAGTGATATAATGTAGGTTTTTGTCTTATTTATGCAATGTGCAAATAAAGGTAGAAATTTTTCAGTGTTTCGAGTGATGTAATGTAAGATTTTGTATTATGTATGCACTGTGCAAAAAAAGTTAGACACTTTCTAGTGTTTTGGGTGACATAATGTAAGTTTTGGTCAATGTTAACGCGATGCAAAGCTACATACCTTCCCTTTTGGAGCAGACCAGTAAATTGTTTTTTTTTTGAAAACATAACAATTACAATTTTTAAATGGGCTGGTGTGAGTACTATAATAATCTTATGTATGTATGACAGATGTTGATAGATTGTAAAAGATTTTTGCTTTATTGAGTAATCACTGATATTGCTATGTATAGTAGCATCCCTGGTGGTAAGGGCATAAGGCTCGTAAACCGCGGCGGGAAAAAAGCTTGTAAACTGCTGCGGGAATACTGGTTAGGCTGCGTACTTTAGCAGTTTAGCTCCAAAAGCCCGACTTTTCCCGGGTAGCCTGAACAGGGTTTCCCTCCGCTTACCAATATATCCAATATGTATAGTAGCATATTCTACCTTAGTACCTTTTTGGCTTTGTTTTGGTAGATATTTATTGGTATAGGGGAATGGAATTTGAGTGAGTGTTTCGCGTGTTTTTTTCTTCTTATGTTGGAACCTGACTTGACTTGATATTGAAGGATTTGCATAATTGATGTCAAGGAAAGCAGATATTATTGTATGACAATATTGTTAAAGCAATCAAGTCTTCAAAAGGATTGCTATATTTTCTCATTGTTGAAGTTGGTTGTTGACAATGCGAGTGTGTCTTATTATTAACTCTATGATCCTTTAGGGATTAATAGTTTTCACGCCGAAGGTTTATTACAACTTAATGAGATGATCACTCACTATAGATTGAGATATATTACAAATTACAAACCAGTCTCACTAAGGGAACACAAAAGCAGTTGTCATGGGAGGTGCAAGAAAACATAGGTTGTGGAATATAAAAGATATAAGTGGTGCCTGGTTGAGCATTGAAAGTCCTATGAGATATAAGTCAACATAATCCACAACAACTGGAACATGAAAATTAAAGTAGGTTAAATATCCTTAACAAACTCAACCATTCAGGAGCTCATCCAAAATACTAGTTTGTTTCTGTTTGTAGTAGACTGGTAAGGGTGTATTTGAGTCGAGTTCAACTTGAGGTTGTTGGATTTTGAAAAGATTCGTATGCACTGTTTGTCAAGGGTTCAAGTCTGCCTGGCCTTGTATAGGCTCTTTTTAATCCTAGTTTCCTTGCCAAGTTTGCTGACTAGCCTTACGAGTTGGAAATCTTGTTTATATCCTAGACCCGGAGACTATTTTTTTGTAGGGTTTGATCCCACCTTATTTTTAAGATTGGTTAAAGTCCCTACCCCATTTTGTTGGTGAAGTTAACTATTAAAAAGGGACAAAGAAAGAAAAAATGTTTACTTTTTGAATGTTATTCTTCACTTTTTAATGTCTCTGTGCCAAAGGATTTTTCATAAACACTAGAAAAGGAAGAGACATAGCGATTTCGGTGTTTTTGAGAGTTCTTAATTTCTAGTAAATGGTATTTAATGAGTAGATTACATTACCAAATATCAAGACAGTATGAATAACAATGTATCTTGTAAGTGTCTCATGAGTCATGACTAGATTTAAGTCATTTAACATGTTCAACATGAAACATAACTGGTTAGTTGTTTTTGCCCCAAGCTCCTAATTCACCGAGGCTATATCAAGTTCTATATCTTTCTTGAAGTTTCAAAGACATACCTTAATGTAGTTCATGTGTTTTTGATTGTGATTTGTTAATGAATTAATGGCATAGGATTCTTAATAATTTATGTCATTATGTAACAGAAGGATATGTGATTAGCTGCTTGCTATCTTTCTATCACTCTTAACTTTCTTGTCTATTAGTTACTTTGTACATTGGTTTCTTTTATAATCTCCATGATTTTAAAAAGTTACCAAGTCATCAATCTAGAGAAATTCATCAAGCAGCTACGTTGCCTGCTAATAATGACATTGTTCTTTTCGTAGTTGCTATTTTTTTCCCATGCCAATCTCTAAATTCTTGCATGACAATTTGCGTTCTACTGATTGGTTTCTTCTTTAGGTTTTGGTATCTGGTAAAGAAGAAACAGAGCTACCTCTCTCACCTGCAATGGATGCTGCAATTAGAATATTCAAACGCATTAACGGCTTTCCTGAGAATGAGGGTGATAGTATAGCATCTGTTCCATTTTGCTCAATCAAATTGTTGGTGCCATCAATGCAAGCCATAAGTCTGATCGGAAAACAAGGATCATTAATCAAGTCAATTCAGGAGAGCACTGGTTGTTCTGTGCGGGTACTCTCAGGGGGTACGAATTCACTCTTTTTTATTGAGTCCCAATCATTCTAGTTCGTGTCTCTTAGAAATCAAATATATTATCTGAACAATGTTATCTGGCAGATGAGGTGTCGGCAATATCTTCCAACACAGACGAGAGGGTTGTGGATATGCAGGGAGAAGCTATCAAGGTTCTGAAAGCTCTAGAAGCTGTGGTGGGACACCTGAGGAAGTTTTTGGTAGATCGTAGTGTTCTTCCTTTGTTTGAAAAGCCTGTAAGTAATTCTCACTTTGCTACATGGTAATTATAACATCATTTCCGTGGTTAATAATGATTATTGATCTGCCTTATACAGAACGATGTAGCAGCCGCCCCTACCACACAAGAACCCCAAGTGGAGCCAACTTGGGCTGACAAACCCATGATGCGGGGCTCACAGCTCGGGTTAGGCGGTGCTGCTGATTATTCTCTTCCAATGAGGAGAGAGACACTATTTCTGGACCGTGAATTGCAACGAGAATCACATCTCACATCCCATGGCCTGTCTTTATATGGCCGTGATCCTGGACTACCGACAACACGTTCTCCTGCAATTCCTCGTACTGGCGGTCCTATTGTCACTCAGGTCAGCAGTCATATCTGTTTATTTTATGTTTTTGACTCGGCATAATAATTGCATATATTCGAGATTCTTGAAATAACTGAGATCTTAAAGTAGTTGAACGTTCCACATGGAATTTGGGAAGTTCTTACAACTACAATCAATCCTGGAAGAAAGTAGTGTTGGGATGGGTATTTGTAGACTATATATAGGTTTTATGCATGAAAAATTACTCATCTTTCGTGGTTATAATAAATTATCTTTGGTTATATTAACCAGATGGCTCAGACTATGCAAATACCACTAATATATGCTGAGGATATTATTGGAGTTGGAGGGACAAATATTGCATATATTCGTCGGACTAGTGGTGCAATTCTTACTGTGCAAGAGAGCAGAGGTTTACCAGATGAAATTACAGTTGAAATAAAAGGGACAGCCTCACAAGTTCAGACCGCTCAGCAACTAATTCATGTAAGACTGAACCTTTTATCTATTTTTTTTGCTGTTATGCCCATAAAACACATACATATACATGTATATATTATACGTAGTAGTGCGTCTGAATCCTGCTAGGTATCTCTTTTTTTCAATGGCCAAACTTAATATAGTGACAACTTGAGTTCTGTGGTCGTGTTTTAACTTTTAACATTAAAGAAAAAAGGTAAATCCATGACATCACTTAAGTTCTGACAGCCGTATGAATTACAGCATTTCTTTCGATTTTCTTCGAATGAAGATATCAGTCATATCAGTCAAGATGACAGCGTTGAATAAAAAACACATTATCAACTATATTGAGCTCAAATCAATTTAACGTAACAAACTTATTTGATATAATTAATGTTGTTGATAGTTTTTTTGTTGG
The DNA here is from genome assembly GCA_028566075.1 of Solidago caesia. Taxonomy (NCBI): domain Eukaryota; kingdom Viridiplantae; phylum Streptophyta; class Magnoliopsida; order Asterales; family Asteraceae; genus Solidago; species Solidago caesia. Next base: position 3,600,271 of record JAOXNX010000019.1, on the reverse strand, counting down.
GGTATGAAAAGAAAAAAAGAGAGAGCATCAATTACTATAAGGGATAACGTGAAGTGTTCACCATTTTATAGACTACCCAATCTATCATGTCATTTATAACAATTTCAACGGTAAACATGTATTATTAATTCTATCTATTTTTTCCATTACTCAGGATTGTGTCGATGGTCACAAAGAATCATCAAATCAAAGCAGCTATGGCATGTTGGACTCGGGTTTGAGGTCTTCCTTCTCTCAATTGGGGAATTCATTGTACCCAGCATCATCAACATCAACTTATGGAGGACAATCGTATGGCGGATATGGAGCTCCTAGTTTAGGTGGAAGTTTAGGAGGATACAGTAGTTACAGGATGTAAAATGTATGCGATTGATACATCCAACATATTTGATGCTTCGCTTTCTAAAACCTTGTTTTAAATGTATTATTATTACTATAAAAGCTTCAGTTAGTTGCTCATGCTTTTTCCCCATTAACATTGACATATTTTCTGAACTATGTCGTTGCATATATATTTTCTGATTTATCCATAGTTTTTCTCATATATATATAGGGAAAATGAAGTATACAGCAGACTGTATAATGTGAGTGTAACAGGAGGGAAGATATATACAGCCTGCTGTATATATGCTAAACCCATATATATATATATATATATATATATAAGACATGGACAAATCCACTCTATTACAATCTTTATAACTTTAAGTTAAAAATGTAAATTTGCGAACAACAATTTGGTAGCAAAAAGTCTGTTGGGGCTCACCAAAATGTTATAAGCAGCTCAGCCTAGGGACACTGGTTCCATTTGTTCGAACCTTTTCAAGTCATTAGGCTAAGACCTATGCTCGAGTACACTGAACTTGGCTCCCTATAAATCGAATTTTCATCAGGGTGGGTCTGATCGCCCGTTCCAAAAACATGCAGCCCATCTTTAAGTTAGACCCAACTGCATCCTCGCGTTTTCTTTACATCCAGCTGTCTCATATTATGTCTAACATCACTCACCTCCTCATGCCGACCCATTGTGCCATACACATTAGACATCAGCACATAGCTCCCACCATGCCCGGGTTCAAGATCAATCACTTTACTTGCAGCGATTTCAGCAAGGTTTGTATTTCCATGAAGAATGCATGATGCCAATAACGCCCGCCAGACAACGGAGTTGGATTCAATCGGCATTTCAGATAGCAACCCATATGCTTGATCAAGTAGTCCGGCTCGACCAAGCATGTCAATCACACAAGTGTAATGTTCAACCGTTGGTTCTACGTTGTATTTCGACTTCATCTGACTTAAAATTTCTTGCCCTTGCTTCACTAGACCCGCATGACTACAAGCCGATAGAACCCCAACAAATGTCACCTCATCAGGCGTCAAATTCGATTCACACATTTTATGAAACAAATCCAACGCCTCGTTGCCAAACCCATCCATTGCATAACCCGTGATCATAATGTTCCATGAAGCCGTATCTTTCACCCTCATATGATCAAAAACCAGTTGAACTTCTCGCATGCTTCCACATTTTGCATACATATCCATGACAGCATTATTAATGTATGTATCATCATATCTATCTTCACCATCATCTTTCCCCAATCCTTTGACAATCATATACCCATGAATCTCCTTCCCATGCCTTAACGCCACTAAATGGGAGCACGCAGGGAGAACGGTCGTGACAGTAACTAAATCCGGACTAAAAACCCCGTCACGCAACATTCTGTTAAAAAACATTAAAGTTCCTTCATGATCACCAGACTGCTGATGAACACCCATTATCGAATTCCACGAATATATATCCTTATTCACCATCCCTTCAAAAATCTTCAAAGCATCATCAAGACACTTGCATTTCCCATACATATCAATCAACGCATTACAAACAGCCACAGCCGAAAAAAACCCCATCTTCGTCACAAGCCCATGAACACATATCCCGTTATAAACATCCCCTTTCAACGTAAGCACGGATAAAACCCCCGTGACAGTAAACCTACTCGGCGAACTCCCATCTTCACGCAACTTCCTTAAACACTCCAACGCGTCACCAAACTCTCCAATCCGGGCATACCCATTAATCAACGCATTCCACAACACAACGTCGCGTTCAGGCATTTCATCAAACACTCGTTGCGCATCCCCAACCATCCCAATTTTCAAAAACCCATTAACTAAAGCACTCCCCACAAACAAATCTTTCTCCAAACCAAATTTAAACACCAACCCATGTACATTCATCATCCCCTTAACATCCCCAATACCTGAAAACGCCTTAACAACACAAGGGAAACTAAACTTATCCATCATAACACCCTCCACCCGCATTTTATCATACATCTGTATCGCGGGTTTTGGCATATCATTATAAACAAAACCCGCGATAATAGCATTGTAAGCAAAAACATTTGGGGAAACCAAACAATTAGTAGCGAAAACAGAATGTGCATAGGAAATGTGGTTACATTTTGAGTACATGTTGATTAAACTTGTGACAGAAAATGGTGAGTTTAAAAAACCATTAACAAGCATGTAAGCATGTAGGATTTTGGCATGTTGTAAATTGGTTTGGTTTGCATATGATTGGATATATGTAATGCATGTTTTTAAGTTTGGGAGTTGTGTTTTTGTTATTGTTTTGTACATTTGATTTTGTTGTTGGTAATGTGTTCGTGTGTTGTATTTTATGTTGTGTTGCTTAATTAAAAATGTTTTAAAATGATTAATTGGATACGAGATGATGGAATGGATATCTTTGAAAAGGAAGGTTTGTTTTTTTTTTTCTTTTTTCTTTTTTTTTTTTTTCCTTTTTCAAGGAAGGTGGAATTTTGTTTTGTGTTGGTTGCCCAGTTTTGTTCACAGAGGAAGTGCTTGATGAGAGGGTGAGAGAGATTTGAGTTTGGATGAAAAAATTGATAAAATAGATTGTTGGTTTGGGTTTTATTTTTGTTTTTGGGATTTCACTTTTTAATCTTGAGCACTCATAGTGACTTTGTGTAGACATGGGGTGAACTCGTATTAATCTCAACCACGAGTGAACATCAATAGGTGTGACTCGTGGTGGATTTGTGGCAATCATGAGTTGTATGTAAGTTTTTTTTCCCCTCACACACATAATTATAAAATAAAGGAAATAGGTGGGTCCAAGATTAATGGTTGATTAGTGATATATTGGGATGTTGTAAGAGATTAGTAGAAGGAAATTTTTCTGATATGCCGCTAACAAAGACTATTGATGGCTTGTGGTGGGAATGGGCACCGTGAGTGCTCTTAAAGCAATCACAATAATGGTTGGTTATTGGATTCGTGGTGGACTTCACCACCAGTTTACATTATAATGTGGGTTTCGTGGTTTGATTGATGGTGATGGTTTATGATTGTGGTTACGAGTCGTTTGAGGTTTTTTTTGTTTACACTCTAACGATACAAAAAGATAATGGCGGAGATGATTTAACGCATATGATGGTTATTATAGCTTTTGGATGGTATTTAACAAAATTTTTAATTGAATTAGATTATTAACCCGCATAAATGCCATTGGACATATATGATTAATCATAGGTTAAGTTTTTATATGAGCATATTTTGATCATTAGACCATTCTTAAAGGCTAGGCGAAAAGGCTAGGTGAAGAGGTTAGGAGGGGACCAAAGGGGTGGGTGAAAGGGTTAAGGGTGGCATGGTGACTATCACCTACTAGATAGATACAAAAATGGTGATGATTTAATATATAATAGGTTGAGTGATAGTTTAATATATTGTGTATTAAATAAATGTGGGAACCAAAGGGTAGGTGAATGGTTAAGGGGAAATGGAGAAGGTGAAAGAGGTAAGAAGGTGATGCTGATGTGGCAGGAAAAA
>JAOXNX010000019.1:3537102-3547651 GCA_028566075.1 Solidago caesia | reverse complement strand
GCCCTATATATATATATATATATATATATATATATATATATATATTAGTATTGTATTGTATTTTACATGGGTGAGTGCAAGTTCCCCACATCGATTAGGGGGGTGTGGCGATGTCTGCTCCAGTGTATACACTGTTTCTTTTTTAATCTCCAAATTGTTTAAATATCTCGTGTAATCCTGTCCTTAATGATAACGTTAACTAGCTTGTTCTATTAATATTAATAATACTATATAATAATTTCTTTCTCTATGCAAATCTTAAAATTAAAGGAATATTTACACATTTCTAAACTCGATCAATTTAACACATTATTATATTTGTGAATTGTAGTAATTAACCATTAAGTAATGGTGTTGAAAATGATTTAGATAATTATATTATAAAGAAAACCATTAGTTTATTATTTATTTTTAGTATAAATTCCAGTTATTTATGTATTCGATCAACGTTCAATTTGTCAGCGCAAACGCGTATAACATGCAGTTTCTGCATGGCTGTCCACGTGACCAATTTGCTATCTATTTTCTTATCACACATTACGTACACTAAATAATCAATCAAATATACATCTTAGTTACCATTGACATATAGTATCGATAGAAAAAAATATGTTTGGTTGATCAAAATCCTTAGTAACTAAGATGTATGTTAGTAATAATTAAATTGTATATTAATATTCCACACACTTCGTACTTACGCGTCACATAATAACCCATGTATATATAATTACCTTATAACATTTTGATTTAGACTTCCAAACATGTGTGAGATCGACTGTATCAATTTATGGTCACGTTGTTTTTATAGATATTTGTACATTATGTGACATGTACATTTATATACTTTTTTCAACGAGGAAGATGAATATAAGGTTGTCCATACCTAAGCTTAGGTATGGAACCCCTCACGGCTCAATATTTTAATCCATTACAAACATGTGGCCCAAATCATTTATCTATTTTTATAAAAAAAATATTATAAAATTAGTATATGAGGATTTCATACTTAATCTTAGGTATGCGACAGTTTCATATTCACTTGGTATTTTTGAATTTTCAATGATTAAACATTATCCCTAAAGTCAAAATTAAATTTCAACAGAGCTCATTTGTACCGCCAACGTAACTTATGTTAAGATCTCGTGTATTATAGGTTTTTACTACCTACCGACGTGACATAAAATAAATGGTCATTAATTTTTTTAAATATATACATATATTACAATTCGATCAGCTTTTGTTCAAAGTATAATTTTCGTCTCAATTATTTATTTAATTTTTCATGAGTTTTGTATTTGTGTATTAAATTCAAATAGGTTATTATAATTTATGAGACAACTTTGCTCTCGATCAATTATTTATTTAACTTCTGTTCAAAGCTACAAGGACTTCGTTTAACTGTTATTTTATTTTTCATAATTAGACTACATGAAGTGAGGCGGCTTCCTCCTCCTTGCCTCCCCTTGCCTTCCGTTGCCGCCCCGCTACAGCGTCCTGAGGGGAGTTTTCGTCCAATTTTTTTTTCCCCGGCTAATACTTGCCGCCTAGTTGTGTGTGTTGTGTGTGTATATATATATATATATATATATTATGTATGTGAGTGGGGGCTTCTAGGAAGCCTCACTCCACCATTTTTGAGGGCTTCTTCTCATCTTACGCACATGTCACGTGTCGCATGACGCCCCTCACTTTTGAAGCCTCACTCCACTTAGCTAGTCTTACTATGCTACTGACATATTTGTTGCATGTTAATAATAATAATTAATAATAATAATAATAATAATAATAATAAATGAGAAACATAATAAACAACTTTATCTTTTATGAATTATTTTAATTATCAAATCTTTCTATTATAAATAAATAATGGTGAAAGAAGATTCCCATCGGCAAGCTTCATTAATTACTCTTATTCATAAGTTCCAATACATAAGGATCGAACCTTCACTTTTATTATTGCATTCTCTTCTCTTTAATTTGTGTGTTGTTGCTAGCTGTGGCTGTGCAACTCTTTGTGTACATGTTGCACAAACATATCCATCATGATCACCGGAAAGGACATTTACGATGTTCTAGCAGCCATTGTGCCGCTATATGTTGCCATGATGCTAGCTTATGGTTCGGTCCGGTGGTGGAAAATCTTCACCCCGGACCAATGCTCTGGCATTAACCGTTTTGTTGCGGTTTTTGCCGTCCCTCTTCTATCTTTCCATTTCATTTCTTCTAATAATCCTTATGAGATGAACTATCATTTTATTGCAGCGGATTCTCTTCAAAAGATTGTTATATTGTTCACCTTGTTCATATGGCAGTGGCTAAGTAAGAATGGAAGTCTTGAGTGGATGATCACTTTGTTTTCCCTTTCGACGCTCCCAAACACTTTGGTTATGGGCATTCCGTTGCTCAAGGCCATGTATGGAGATTTCTCTGGAAACCTTATGGTGCAAATCGTGGTGTTGCAGAGCGTCATATGGTACACGCTCATGCTATTCATGTTTGAGTATAGAGGAGCAAAGCTCCTCATAACCGAGCAGTTTCCTGAAACTGCTGGTTCTATCACATCTTTCCATGTGGAATCTGATGTCGTCTCCTTAAATGGTCGTGAGCCTTTACAAACTGACGCCGAGATAGGAGACGACGGGAAACTACATGTCGTGGTGAGAAGGTCTTCAACCGCCTCATCACGATCTGTTGTTTCTTCTTACAACAAGTCTCATAATATTACTGGTATCACGCCCAGGGCCTCAAACCTAACCGGAGTAGAGATCTACTCCGTTCAATCTTCCAGAGGCCCCACACCTAGAGCTTCCAGCTTTAACCAATCTGACTTTTATGCCATGTTTAGTAAAGCTGGAAGCCCTAAACACGGGTACACCGGTAGTTTTGGAGGTGGAGATGTTTTCTCGATGCAATCATCAAAGGGGCCAACACCGAGGACATCTAATTTCGAAGAGGAGATGCTGAAGATAGGGAAGAAAAGGACAGGAGGGAGGAGTATGAGTGGGGAGTTGTTCAATAACAACAATACTAATAACAATGGTCTAGTTTGTTCTTACCCACCTCCAATTCCAAACCCTACCTTTTCTTTAGCGTCAACTAGTGGCGGCGCCCCTAGCGCCGGTCCAAAGAAGAAAGAGATCGGTGGAGGTGGTGGTAGTGGCGGTGCACCGCCACCCAGCAATAATAAGGAGCTTCACATGTTTGTATGGAGCTCAAGTGCATCTCCTGTTTCTGAAGGGAACATGAAACATGCAGTTAATAAGGCTGCTGCAGAGTTTGGTGCAATTGATCCTTCAAGAGCTATACCCACACCAGGTTAATAAATTTCAACTTTTTAACAATTTATTTTCTTGTAAAATATATAGTATGAAAATGAAAATTATATATAATCCTGAGACTAATTAACATCCTTCTGTGACAGAAAATTTGAGCCCAATGAATAAAACATACGGAGAACAAAAGGAAATCGACATAGACGAACCAAAGCCACAAATAACTGGATCTCCATTCAAGAAACTAGGAAACGAAGAATCATCTGATCAAAACAAAAACCATCGTATGCCACCGGCTAATGTCATGACAAGGCTCATTCTAATAATGGTTTGGCGAAAACTTATTAGAAACCCCAATACTTATTCGAGCCTTTTGGGTCTCATTTGGTCTCTAGTTTCATTCAGGTTCGATCCCAACTAGTTTCATGGCATTAAATTCCGTCAGTAATAAGCAGTTTGTATTATATGTATGTATGTATCAATAATTGTTTTGTTTTCTGCATTTACAGGTGGGACATTAAAATGCCAACTATAGTAAGTGGATCAATAGCAATTTTATCAGACGCAGGACTAGGAATGGCCATGTTCAGTCTAGGTACGTAATAATACTTTAAAGGTGCATTAATTTATACTAGCTTAATTGTACGTATATAGAAATACCCACTTTTGGGTGCTACTATTTCCACCTTTAATACACTCTTAATGTACAAATAATAATGCATACTGTACAACCGTTCATTGCACACAAAAAGGTGTATATAGGGAAAAAAAAATGTAGAAATAGATACCCACTTTGGGCACACATAAGGGTGCATTTAATACGTTTCGGAAATTGAAAAAGGTAATAAGATTTTTTTCGGGAATTGAAAAAGGTAACAAGATTTTTCTTGAAAATTAAGAAATGTATTTTTTAAAAAGAATCTTATTAACTTTTTCAATTTTCGAGACGTATTAAATGCACACTTATGTGTGCCCTTAGGGTATATATTAGAAAAACCCATATATATATATGGTATAATAATATAATGAGTCATAAGAGAGTTAATAATTGTTCCTTGTTCATTGAATAATTAATGTTGTATCTAATATATGTATACAGGGTTATTCATGGCATTACAACCAAAAATAATAGCATGTGGACAACGTGTAGCTACATTTTCAATGGCAGTTAGGTTCTTAACCGGCCCTGCTGTGATGGCTGCTACTTCCATTGCTATCGGTCTTCGTGGTGTTCTCCTTCATGTCGCTATCGTTCAGGTACGTACATATATGTCATTGGATCGATATGATTAGAACCGTCGCGATTAAAACAACTGCAAACAAACGTTACTAATTTTAATTTTGAAACGCAGGCGGCTTTGCCTCAAGGAATAGTACCATTTGTGTTTGCAAAGGAGTACAATGTTCACGCAGATATTCTAAGTACCGCGTAAGTCATTTACTTTACTTGTTACAAATTTCGTTCCAATATAAATGTTCACTACTCGTATAACATATTGTTATTTCGAGACATTTTGATGAGCATTCTGGCCACAAAATTTGCACGATATATATAACTAAAATTGTACAAAAAATGAGTTCAAAAGGACATTGAACATAGTAGATAAGATGAGAGAAATACTTATAGTTTGTGATATTAAAAATTTTGCAGGGTTATTTTTGGAATGTTGATAGCATTACCTATAACAATTGGTTACTATGTGCTGCTTGGAGTGTAAGATTATTAAAAGTCAACGATTGGTTGTAAATCCAAGATTAGATCGGTCAACGATGTATGATTCAACGTACGACTTACATACAACACAACCACATGCAGCTTACGTGCCACGAAATTAATTATAGCATTTTGCTTCTTTTTTTTTTCTTTTTTTTTTCAGTTTAGATTATTTTATTAAGAAGGAAATAGTAGATGTAGATCTTAATATAAAACAAATGATAATTTTAGAATTATTTCAAGTTAATTCTTAATTTCATATTTTTAGCGTCTTATTATGTTTCACTTAAAAAATCTCCAAATTTAATTTTTTAATGGCAAAAAAAATCTCCAAATCGTTAAAACTCCTCCCAATTATGACGAGATCAATTGCCCGTCAGTATTGTCATATCAGTGTCACGTCACCACTTTTAAACGGACGAGCAAACTGACACATGCATCTCTGCTAACACCTCACCACTTTATTTTTATTATTATTATCCGGCCATTTTTAAAATTAATTACAAAAAAAACTAGCGGCTCGGATTGAAGATGCGCCCACCAAGCTTGTCGAATGCTCGTCAGTTAAGCGACGAAGGGAACCGACGAAGTAAACCGACACGGCGCAGCCAATGATGTCGGTAAACTGATAAGAACCGACGAAGCAAACAATGAACCTGTTGGGAGCACTCTAATTAGGTCTAAGTCTTATAAATAAATTTGAATTATAACCTCTAAGTTATATAAAGTTATATATAAACTCAAAAAATAAATAAGTCAAACACACCTTTGAAAAATAACATTAATCCTAGTTTCTAGGATTGATATGTGTAAATTTAATTTACACGCTTGATGGTATGTAAAACAAATTAAAATCATCGTGCGTATGCGTATAGTACGTGATAATTAAGATAAAAGATAGTATAAAAAAATAGATTTTTCATATAGGAGGCAAAAGTTATGTACACATCGATATGTGCATATATATATAGTCATGGGCAATTGTTTTAACAAGAATGGCTAAAGTATTTGAAGAAATGCGGAATTTAGGAAAATGAAATATGTTATTTCATTAGGAGGGATATATGAGTTATTTTGAGAACTCTTTGAAAAAATGCGAAAACCAATCTTGGTCATTGATTTTTAAATCATAAAATTCTATCTAATTCATTAAAAAAAATTTATCTCAAAAACCGTAGATCATCCGACCTTTGACGACTTTTTAATTTCGATTTTTTTTAATATTTACATATATGCAAGTTATATACCTTACACATGTGAAAGTAACATATCTAAATAAAATTAGTTCATTTACATATGTGCAAGAAAGCTATAACCGCCGCCACCGGAAACTGTGACTCGAAACGGGCATCGCCCTTAAGGCATTAATAAAGGTAGTTGGTGGGGTGATATGTCATAGGGGTTGATAGGTCATAAGGGGTGATTAGTGATGGGGTGATCTACCTAACGGGTTCCGCCCTTAACCGCCATTGTTGTGCAGATACGATCATTAGTAATTTACATGTGAAATCAAATGTTTTACACATGTGTAAATATACAAGCACAAACAAAAAAATAAAAACTAAAAAGTCGTCAAAAATATATCAGATGACCGTTCTAAGTAAAGATGACGAAATTTTAAGACTACCCATATATTTTTTTCATCTAACGATGTACGGGTTTTGAGATAAAACATTTTGAATGAATTAGATGAAACTTACGATTTATCAAGATCAATAGCCAGGATTGATTCTCGCGTTCTTTTTTTTAGGGGTTCTTAATAACCTTCACCTATACATCTACTTATACAAGTAATTAACTAACTAACCCGTCTACTAACAAACTAGTCACTCTAATTACACTTATAGCTGTCAACTATACAGTAATTAGAGAAGTTGTCCCTGTATATAAATTCTATCCTGACTAATCCATTGCACTTATATCTATCCTGACAATGCCCCATTCATCGCCTAACCCATAACTAGTTCCCGTCAATACCATATCAGAAATATCCTCCCCACCACTAATCAATAACTACTTACAATGTCTTCAATACATAACTAACTCATCACTAGTCTGGGACCCACCATTTAACCAAATAAAAAAAAAAGTCATTTTTTCACTCGTTGATCCAATAATGAGTAACCTCTTGATGATACAATAACGAGTCAACCCTAATGGTATTGGCACGTTATAAGAGCAATAACGAGCGAACGATAAGTCGATAATGAAAGCATTGAGACCTCTCTAAGAGACCAAGAAAATACAACAATTTTGAATCATGGACGAGAATAAAATATGTAAATATGTTGTCTCAAATGAATAAAGAAGAAGTATGTTATATAAAGTGGGAGTTTAATTACTTAGGGAGGACGGAGTGTCTCACCTCCCTCCCCACTCTCTCCCCACTTTTTTTTTATCCCTCCTCTCTCTTCCCATTTGTAAAAAATATCTCACATCCCCCTCCCCTATCTCTCTCCTATTTTTCATGTTTCAAAACGATGACAAAGTCGTGAAAATGTGTGTGTGTGTGTGTTAGGGGGGGGGGGGGATTGAAATGGTTATCCCCAATTCTCTCGCCACCTTTACGGTACCGCAAGCACGTGGAGGTGTTCCCCTAAGTACCGGTTGGGTACCCTCACTTTCCCATGACACTTCGTCCCCCCTTAGGCCTCTTCCTGTCCTGATGCCGTTATCATCTCGTCTTGACTGCCACATTAGCTTTCTCTCTCCAAGACACACCCAAGAACTATCTCCTCCCTATCATACCCTCATCCTCACCTCATCCCCAATAAAAAAAAAATATTAAACACACACATACATTAACATCTTGACCCACTCTTTCGTCAAACCCTTTCAAAAAAAAGACGAACAACGATGATGACCGGGTATAGACGAGCCGCTGCCAATGTGAAAATCCAACACGAGTGATGACGACCAAGCATGAAGCTCCCTTAGACCACCAGGAGTAAAGCGTTCTCATATGTTGGCACGCCGGAAAAGTAACTAGAACGCCCCCATAAGGCCTTAAAACGCCAGCTACATTGATCCCATAAGCGTTCCAGGCAAAAAAAGTGAAGTCCCCGTTCCAAACTTAACGCCTGAGAAGTTACAATTTTTGTGGGCCATTTCTCTGCCAACCATCAAAGATTCACACCCACCCACTTTATTATTATTATTATTATTTTATTTTATATTATTAATATATTAACGTTTTATTTAATTAAGGGTATAAAATAAAATAAATGGTGGGTCTTAAAGGGACGTTTCAAGGAAGCCTTGCTCCAGAAAAAAGTGAAGGAATGCCCCATTGATGACTAAGTGCCATATGTCGAATGATGGTGAGTTTGGGGCTTCCTTGGAAAGCTCTGCTCCTGGTAGTCTTAGCAAAACTTGATCGATTCGTTAATACTGTGAATTTCTAACACTTTGATGTGCATCGGGCACTTAACTTCTAGACACCATTATTAGTATTTTCTTTATCAAGAACTAATATATATAATTATATTATATTATATTCTCGTACAACTAAGGGAAGTGTCACACACACACAAAAAATATATATATAGAGACTACAACAAATGCTAAAAACGTAAAAAAAAACACAAGTCAGCAAATAAAAATAAGAATTTTCCGGTAACGCAAGTCTTGTAACAAAATCTTAACAGCCATAAAAACAACCATAGAGGGAAAGAAGAAATCAACATCAGTTCTGGTGATGTCACAAATACAATAGCATTGGCCACACTGGGCCATAAATCAACACATTCCTTTCCAAGTGGGCAAGTGATCGTACATTAAAGACATACAAAACATGTAATAATTAATATAACCAGGGTAATCCCTTTTTAAAAAAAAATGTAATAATTTACAAAACATGTAACAATATTTATTTCTAGCATAGTACACGCGCGATGCGACGGCAAGATGCTATGACGGCAATAATTTACAGTATGTTACTCGTTTTCTGTTGGTTAGAATTTTTGTGTTCCGTTTTAAATAGTCAAATCACACACAATTTACATACCATACTTCTAAACAGCATCCTCTAAAAGTGTGATAAGAGTGAAACATGAGCTCAAACATTACAATATATCAGTGGCAATCCAGGTTACATACCTGTGTCATCTTGATTATATAAACGAAAGAATTCCTTTTCATAAGCAAGTACCCTCTAGATATGCATGCTTTCAACAATTCCTTTCTGCTAACACCATATTTCTTTCTAGGCAAAGCGGTAGGGTGGCTCATGGTTCTGTCAAATGGAACAGCAAGTTCATCACCTAGCCTTCTTCCTATATGGAACAACTGGAATGCTTGTGCGAATTCTTGTACAGTACCAAAACTTTAATGTTCATTAGTTCTGATCCAATATTGATCTTGATCTTTCTTTGATGTTACCTACAGTTTCACACATTAGGATGAGTATACATGGAAGTCTTACTTTATCAGATAATAAACTGTTCAAGTCTAATTATAAAATCCAAAGCTTCCAAGTGTGAAACGTTATGCACCAAAAAACTTTGACGTCGGCTCATCTTTTTCAACATTTGCATCACATCACCCATTAAGATAAAAGAATTAAATAATATTAATGGATGGGTACATGGTTTTCTAATAAAAGAAACATGAATATTTATGTCAATACGAAGGACCTATAGTCATTTCGTTCGAATTATGTGATATATGTCGAAGACCAAAATTTGGTAAATATAATTTTAAAGTTTGTAAATACTACAAGATCAATAGTTTTTTTCGAGACATTTATTTCATTCGATAAAAATTATCATATCTTTTGGAAGCCTATCTATCTACCAATAAACTAAAACAGGATTGATGCTTTCTTTAATCGACATATGACGCTTTATTTAAGCGACATGTGTCTTTTTAAATATATATTTATTTAAGCGACATGTGTCTTTATTTAAATCGATAAAAATTATAGCCCATTTATTTTTGGAAAATGTTAAAAATTTTCTACATGCGATATGACACAAATACCCTCCTCCTTTTTTCTAAATTACCCCCTCTTTTATTCACTAATTTAAACATCTACACTAAAATACCTAAAATACCCTTAATAAAATAATTTACAACACTTATCCCTCAACTCTTAAAATAACTACACTACCCCATTTTACATCAATTACATTTAAATAAATAGCTTACACTACTCACCGTCACCACCACCAGTCGCCGCCGCCTGCACTACCACACCGTCGCCGCCGCATTGCGCATGTACCATGCTAGTTACCTTATAAAAATTATAACCACCTTTTATTTTTGGAAATGTTGAATTTTTTTATATGCAATATAACACAAATACCCTTCCTTTTTTCTAAATTACCCCTTTCTTTATTCTCTAATTTAAATATCTTCACTTAATATACCTAAAATATCCTTAATGAAATAATTTACAGCATCTATCCCACAACTCTTAAAATAACTACAATACCCCATTTTACATCAATTACATTTACATCAATAACCTATACTACTCGCCGTCACCACCACAATCGTCGCCGTCATCCGTCGCCGCCGTCACCACCACACCGCCGCTGCCGCCATCACCGCCGCATTGCGC
>JAOXNX010000019.1:3501502-3513929 GCA_028566075.1 Solidago caesia | reverse complement strand
CGAACGAAAGTATTGGTCACTTAATTTTCTTGAGTCTTCTTAATTGATTATCTTGAGTAATTTTTGCCCAAAACAGTGATTACATCATATACTTGCTTTTTTTTTTAATTATTTTCACTAGCTTATCACCCTTGGAATACACGAGCTTGTATAAGAAGTTAATTCAAAATTAATAAAGAATATATTAATATCATATAACAATATAAGAAAAATTAGCTCTTAAAAGATGAATATAGTAAATGTACATAATATTACGGAGGTGGGGTGATAGCTCGGTGAAATAGCAGTCGGTGAAGGAGATCACCGAGGTGATTACATCATGTACTTGCTTTTTTATTATTTTCACTAGCTTATCACCCGTGGAATACACGAGCTTGTATAAGAAGTTAATTCAAAATTAAAAAAGAATATATTAATATCATATAACAATATAAAAAAAATTAGCTCTTAAAAGATCAATATAGTAAATGTACATAATATTAAAACAGCATATATATCATTTCCATTTTCTAAACTCAGGTTATTAACATCGATGTCAAACTTCTTCATATATTTTTTTTAACAAATCAAATTATATGTTCGTCAAAAGTAAGATTAAAGTTAGATAGAAAAAAAGATACTTTAAAATTCAAAACCCACGAAAACATATTATTGAATTATAACAAACTGATTTCAAAATTAAAAAGTACGTACTAAATATTTGTATTAAAAGTATGGTATACCGTATTAGATAAATTAACTAATTAATGAACCGTTAAAAATAATATTTAATTAGTAGTGTCTTATGACATCATTCATAACCCAAATTTACATCATGATTGCTTAGGTGAATAACCTTATCAATTGACACATCTACCTTATAACATCAGCCTCAACTCCCATTTATTAAATATAAAAGATTTTAGCCGCTAAAATATATCATATATGCTTTGCTATAGCAAGTATGATTTAAGTGTACATGCCAACCTCCTCCGTTGTGTTGTTCTCTTCTTTCATTTGCTACCTTTTGTTTATATATTTATTTATTTATTTTGTTTTATCTATATAAATACATACAGAAATATGTGGTTGGGAAAGAAGATGACTTATTTTATTTTATTTTTGTAGTTTATTATTATTAGTAGTTGTATTTTTATTTTATTTTAAATCTTATATTATTAAAGTTGATAGAAATTAATTTTAACGAAGTATGTTACCCGGGCGTTGCTTTGAGAGACATTACGGTTATTGTGTGCGATAATATGTTAGAATTTCTTAAGCCTATAATGTGTAACGAACATAACATGTAGTGATAATAAAGATAACACATTATCAGGCAGTGTACTCGATCGAATGCAATATAGTAACAAGGTAAGGCCAGGTCGATCCACGGAGACTGTTATTCAAGAACTAGACGAGTTTAATGTGATTCTAAGGTACACTTTAAATATCAAAATATAGTTACTATTACTATTAAAAATATAGTTACTATTACTATTAAAAATAGCATTACTCAAACGTACACTTTATACATCAAAATATAGTTACTATTATTATTAAAAATAATTAAGAAACACATTTTTATATAATATTCAACTTATAAAACAAATATATTTAAATCATTATGGAGCCATTAGTAATCATGTATGCTCTTAACCAACTCACTTAGGTGAGTTGGCTAGGGCTTTCTAATCATCCACTATGTGGGGCCCCGGGGGTGAGGTTACCACAGGTCTCAGGTTCGAGCCTGGGGGTTTACATCCCAAAGGTATTTTCCATAAGGAGGGGTGTGGAGGTCCTGCAAATAGCAGGTTAAAACCGCCTCCACTCACGTCTGAATCGAAATTCAACCTTAAAAAACAACAACTTTGTTTTGGGTATTATTGTAGCAGCCTCAGTGTACTATATATGGCAAGAGAGGAATTCTCGATCGGGTGTTTTACAAAGGTACTAATTGATCCACGAAAAACCTTTATAAGGACATTTACGAAACGGTTTGTTTGAAGCTACTGACTCTATAATTTAAGCCCACAGACAATGTGAATAAAACAATGTGGAAAATGGTCAGATCAACTTGTGCTTGGAGCAGCTGTCTATACCATACATACATGGCGATAACGCGAGGAATAATTGTTAGGCTTGTGCTTGGAGCAACTATCTATGAAACATGGCCGACAAGAAAAAAACTTGGACACGGTGACCGATATGGAAACTACTATATAAGGTGAAGGGGTAAAATGATAACCAAAAACAAAAGTGAGAAACATGAAATCGACTAAAAAATAATCTTTTTTTAAAACACCAATTTATTTATACTTTTACTTTTATTTTTTTTTCAAACTTTTCATCCTTTTTTTTCTCTCACTTCCAAACTTACAGACCCACAAACTCCAATCACCACTATATCTGAGGGCGGAGCCTGTGTGGCTAAGGGGGACGTATGTATCGTTGCCCATCAAATCAAAACTATTCCCAAATTCGTTCAGTCATCAACTCCTTTATAAATACCCTTGAGGGCTCTGCATGATAAGGGCAAAGCCTCCCTAAAGGGCTACGCCTGTTTGGCTAAGGGCTACTCCCGTACTATATCCATCCGTTTTCAAGACATAACTCACTGCCATTGGATTAGGATTTATTTTTTTTTGTGGTATGAGTTTTTATTAATTTATTTTTTTAATATGAGTTTTTATTAAAAAAAAAAGAAAAAGATAAAAGATAAAAAAAAACTTACCAAAAAAATTAGAAAATAATAATTCTTACAGTTTTACTCTTATTTTGGTTTTCATGTTAACTCTACCTTTTTATAAAAGATATAAGATATAGCAAAAGTAAAATAAAAAAATTGCCCTTGATAGGAATAGTGGTGTCCTTCCTTCTTAGCCCCTTGGTTATGGGTTCGACTCCCATCTGATGTTTTTGTTCTCCATTTTTTTTTTTACATTATTTGTTAGTTTAGTTTGTGCCTTTGTGGAGTTGTGGGTAGCCGTGCACAAAATAATCGGGTACGAAATAACCGAGCACGAAAAACCGAAACCGGAGCCCAAAAAAAACCGGTTCAAGAACCGGTTCTGGTATTTTAGGAACCGCCGGTTCCTAACCGGTTCCTATTTCGGGTCCAAAATAGGGTACAAAACCGGTTCCAAACCGGTTCCGGTTCTTGCCAAAAAAACCGAAAAATACCCCAGAAAATACCCGGTCAACGTTGACCAAGAACCGGTTCGGAACCGGTTCCGGTTCGGAACCGGTTCCGGTTCCGATTTTTGTGCAAGGCTAGTTGTGGGTCAAAACATGCATTAATCTCATATGGGCTTTTAAATTTAAAAATATAAACAATTGTTATGGCCCAAAAGAAACCTCAATAGCACCAATAGCTTACTTTTTACAAAACTAGGAAAGTTCGGCCGCGCGTTGCGTGACTTTGACTTTTTTGTTTGTTATTGATATAAAAGGGCTTTTATGCAGCAACAGTTGATCAATATAGATACAAATTTGGTAGTTTGGAGTTGATAGTTGTATATATTTGTTTTGTATACATGGATTTGTATACATTTATTTAAGGGCAACATCACAACCATGTAAAAAAATTTACAATATCGAATGTATATAGTTGTTTTGTTCAACAAAGCAAAAATCAAAACACAAAAAGAATCCTGCAAGAAAAAATAAGTGTGCAACAAACCAAAAATAGAACAAAAAATCGGGAAAAAAAATCCTGCAAGAAACCAAAAACAAAACAAAAATCCCCCCATGTTTATTAAAAACTTGGGCATATCAATTTTACCATAACCATGTCAAAAATTTTGGACTTTGGCGTATCAAATATGTATATTTAGAAAAAAAAATACACACGCAAATACAATAAGTATGTGCCGTATCAAAATAGGCAAAAGAACCAAAAAATAAAAAAAAACAAAAAACAAAAAAACAAATGGGCCACAAATAAGTATGGGTCATACCAAGATAGCCAAAGAACTAAAAGTTAAAAAAAACAAATGGGCCACAGTGGACGGTGGCCCATTACTGTTTATAACAACCACAATTAATACATGTATATATAATTATTGAATAAACAAAACTATCGAAATAATATTATTCCTTAAAAACTCGGCAATTATGTATATTTTTTCAAAGAAACTACCACCAACTTTTGTAAAAGGTATTTAAAATTCAAGGTTTCTCTCATAGAATATCTTTTTACAAACACACCAAATTATACAATAATAATGTTTATGTGTATACATGTATTAGAGTTAATTAATATACAATAATTCGTGTAGCTAATGTGTTAAAGATTTAATAACTATTTAGCCAATGTGTCAAAGATTCAATAAACACATATTTATTTAGCTAATAAATAAAAAATAAATAATATTAGCTACTTTATAATGTCAATTGAATAAATGGCATCATAGAAACATATTTGTGTTATTCGTGTAGCTGATGTGTACTTGCGAAGTGAAAATGGAAGAGAATACAAAATGAAAAGAAGAATGATATTTTTGTTATTCGTGTAGCTA
Source organism: Solidago caesia (assembly GCA_028566075.1). NCBI lineage: Eukaryota > Viridiplantae > Streptophyta > Magnoliopsida > Asterales > Asteraceae > Solidago > Solidago caesia. The sequence continues at coordinate 3,509,433 of JAOXNX010000019.1, read as the reverse complement.
ATGTGTACTTGTGAAGTGAAAATGATGAAGAATACAAAATGAAAATAAGAAGTTGTACACAAATACTTCCACGTATAGTAATTCTATTTATTGATTATGTGGGGATGTATCTCCCTTTCAACGTCTCTCTCCCTCTCACTCATCTCTCTCTCTAGATCTAGATTTGAGATTGAGCGCCTGAGATTTGGAGATCGAGAGCTTGAGATTGTAAGTTTGAGATCGAGAGTTTTCTCCCTTTTCGGCTTTGGCTTCGCCGACCGTCAGAAATTTTTTCAAGGGTGAAAGCCCTAGGCCGGAGGTTCTTTCGGAAGCAGCCTCTCTACCTTTGGGTAGGGGTAAGGCTGTCTACATCTTATCTCTCCGTACCCCGCTTATGCGTGATTGGGTACCGTTGTCGTTGTCGTCGTCGCATTTCACTAAGAAATGTTGTAATTCACACAAACTATATTGCCTAATACAACCTTAACTAGTAAATAACTTAACAAAACCGCATTATTTATATATATAATTAAGGAAGATTTAGGAATAGTAAACTTCTGGGTTTTTTTGTTTTTGACCATTAAACTTTCTATTTTTTTAGTTTTGCCCCCAACTTTTTGATTTCTTACTTTTTCTCCCTAAACTTTCCACTTTTTTAGATTTGCCCCCAACTTTTTGATTTCTTATTTTTGCTCCCTAAAATTTTCCCCTTTTAGTAAACTTTTGGGTTTTTTGTTTTTGACCATTAAACTTTCTGCTTTTTTTGGTTTGCCCCCAACTTTTTGATTTCTTAATTTTGCTCCCTAAACTTTCCACTTTTTTAGGTTTGCCCCAAACTTTTTGATTTCTTATTTTTGTTCCCTAAAATTTTCCCCTTTTAATTTTGGTTTTGAACCCCTCCGGTTTCTTATCTTTTACTTTGACCACCTTACTTTTTTGACTTATTTATGGTTTCACCACAGCTTTTTGAATTCCTATTTACCTTCTAAATCGCTTACTTAAAAAAATAAATCTACTACTTTATGTGTAAGAAACGTGCTCCGCGGCAACGCGCGGGTAAAATACTAGTTAATAACAAATATAATCGCTATAATTGAGCAAGAGCGCCGGATTTGTTGTAACCAACTAGAGTAATTATTTGTTCCTCCTCGTTATAATCGCCTGCCTTCCTTCCTTCCCAAGAGGAGTGCCTTGCGTTTCTAACAACTTGAAATCATCATAAATAATAACCCAAAACTCTCAAAAATCTTTCCTCTAAAATCAAATAAAATAAAAATCAATGATGATAATTCAACAATTCAAGTCACCAAATTTCCCAATCTTTACTTCAAATGCTACAACCCCTTTTCATTATCACAACAATAACATGTTACATTTTTCAATCAGAAACAACAACAATAATAATACTATAATTACATCTACTACTGATTCTTTGTCGAAAACCAACAACAATAATGATGGAAACCCAAACCCAAACCCATCATTGTTAATGTCGTCTTCTTCTAAAACGACGCCGTACCCAGGTGGTATGGGTCCGTTTACTGGTAGAGATCCGAATGTAAAGAAACCGGGTTGGCTTAGACAAAAAGCCCCACAAGGTGATAAGTATCAGCAAGTTAAAGAATCCCTGTCTAGATTGAAATTGAATACTGTTTGTGAAGAAGCTCAATGTCCTAATATTGGGGAGGTATCTTTTTTTTTTGTATTTATTTTATTTAATTTGATGGTTTTTTTGAGATATTTTGCTAATGATGTGAGTGAATTTGGTGAAAAGTTATTTGCTTTTTCATGTTGTTGAATGATTTGGAGGGTGTTTGGGAGTAAGTATAGCTTATTGCGTTTTCTGAAAGCCGAAATGTAGCGTGGAGTGTTTGGGTATTAGGTGTGTTTCGGGTTATTTTAAAGGGGAAGTAAGCTGTTTTTTAGTTGGTTTAGAATGTCTTATTTTGAAGGTAGTAACTTTTAAGCCATAAGCACTTGAAAATATGTTGATTTTGTTGGGTGACAATTCGTGTTAGTGGATTCGTATCACTCGTCCCAATAGCCTAACATGGACACGTGTAACCGGATTATTTAAATGGGTCAAATAAGTTTCAGGTTGAATGGGTTGGCTGTTGAGTTTTAGTTTTTGGTTCTAACTTTAAATGGGTTGGGAGGTAGGAGACGGTCAGGTCAACTTGAACCCTGCTTGTTTGTTAGTCGGGTTGGCCGTGTTGACCTGTTTAGCCCCAAACCAACCAGTCTATTTGGGTTCATGTCTTGTTTCATGTCGTGTAATGAATTTCGTCCCTAGTGTCTAATGGTACTTGAGACACTTGCTTTTAGTTTTCTTGATTTTGTCCACAAAATTCCCATCTCTAATCAGTATTATATGGTATTTGAGACAAGTGCTATTGATTTGTTAACAAAGGTTCCCTTTTTATGTCATTGTTCAATGGTATTTGAGATATTTGTCATTGGTTTTAGGTGAAGCGGTTTTTCTAACTATCATGGATGTTGAACACTTGCAAACCAACCATGGTTTTGCGACAATTCAATAAATATAATAGATAAAAATACTAAAGTATTCCACCATGAACAACTTAAGGCCATTTTAATAGGTTAGCTTCTAATGTAACTACATATATGATAGTATCATGTGTTCTTACTCCACCGGAGTCAAGGACGAAGTGGGGAACCTCATTTATGACAAAAATTCATTGGTAAAGGATTATCATTTGAGTGGGCTGCTATGTGAGCTTGATTTACCTCTCCCATGATAGTCCTAGACTATCTGGTGTGTGCCACTTGGGGTTTCCCGAAAATCAACCTTTTGGAAACTACAAATATGATAGTTATTAAAACTGAAACTATTGAATTGTGCAACAAAATTCCTTTTTATTCAATAATATCTGAGACATTTGCTATTCATTCATATGATTTTGTGGAACAAGGCTTCCTATTTGTGTTTTCATTGGTATTTGTGATTTGTGACATTCGACTTCAGTTAAACCATGTGTCAGTTCGAATTTTAAATGAGATGGTTAAGTACTTTTAAGTTTGCCATTCTTTTTATATTTCAACTTATTATGTATGTTTATTGTAGTGTTGGAATGGAGGTGGAGACGGTATTGCAACTGCTACCATCATGCTTCTTGGTGATACTTGCACCAGAGGATGCCGATTTTGTGCTGTCAAAACTAGCAAAAACCCTGCACCACCAGATCCTATGGAACCACAAAACACTGCCGAAGCCATTGTTAGTTGGGGGTAACTCCTAACAACTTTTTAATCCATATTGACCTTTTTCTTCTTTGTTAATATATATTATAGTTGTTTATATCGTCTGCCATGTACACATAGGTAATTTTAGCTGGTAAAATTTTAAAAAATTAAGAAATGTTTTGGTCTTATACCTTGCAGTGTGGATTACATTGTTTTAACGAGTGTGGACCGGGATGATTTACCAGATGGTGGGAGTGGTCATTTTACTGAAACTGTCAAAGCAATGAAGGTACATAAATTATTAATTGTCCTGATTTCTGCTATTCATTCAGACTACGAGAAAATATCAAAAGTTTTGATCATGTTTTGGCAGAAAAGCAAGCCTGAGATAATGGTGGAATGCTTGACTTCTGATTTTCGGGGTGATTTAGAAGCTGTATCGATGTTGGCGAACTCAGGATTAGATGTTTTTGCACACAATGTTGAAACAGTTAAACGACTACAACGAATCGTCAGAGATCCACGAGCTGGGTGAGTAAATAAAATTCTTGGTGTGCAACTTCAGTGATCAATGCTAGACTGCTAGTTTAGACCTAGGATGATGTGTACGTAGGCCAAATATCATATCACGCAACCGAAGCATCAATTCTACAATTCTGTTTCGTTTATGCCATACCCGTCCAAAGACTAGTCAAACAATTGTTAAATGACACAAGTGTCCCAATTTTTCTATAAACAAATCACGAACATTTTTTACCCTATAACGTGTTGACACATCATCGAGTGTGTTTATGTCTTTTTGAACTTTTGAGGGTATTTTCATTATCCGGCAAGTTTCTGGCAGAAATTACTTTAGACAAAACATGTAATGCTGTTCTAATAATTGGGTGGCCATAGTGTAGCCTTTGAATTAGGGTGGCTATGTATATGTTATTCCTGTAGATTATTGTTAAAATAAATCAAATTTTGGTTTGTGTAGATATGAACAGAGTTTATCGGTCCTGAAACATGCTAAAATTAGTAAAGAAGGAATGATTTCTAAAACTTCAATAATGTTGGGACTTGGAGAATCTGATGATGAACTAAAGGAAGCCATGGGAGATCTACGTGCCATTGATGTCGACATTCTGACTCTAGGACAGTATTTACAGGCGAGTTCTTTTTCTTTTTCTTAACTTTCTTAATTGCTGTAGTGCAAAAGATTGTTTATCGATATTAAATTTGTATATGTGCAGCCAACACCATTGCACCTTACTGTAAAAGAATATGTTACACCTGAGAAGTTTGCCTTCTGGAAAGATTACGGGGAATCCATTGGGTTTCGTTATGTAGCAAGTGGACCATTGGTTCGATCCTCATACAGGGCAGGCGAGCTATTTGTTCAAACCATGGTTAAAGAAAGGACCAAAAGTAGCTTGTGATTTGTGTTAAGCAACAATATATGCCTCTTTCTATAATCATTCTTTTACAGGAACTGTTGCATATTTTTTGGCGATCTAAAACAAAGAAAGTGCTACTTTCCAAAATATATGGACACAAACAAGACCAACAAAAAGTCGGGACTATACTTGGCGGTAAAAAATTCAGACGAGTTAAATTACTGCTCAAGCCTTGTCAAAGGTAATACTATTTGTTTCGGTAAATTACGCTCTTCAGGCACTTGGACCTATCAACATTTTCTTTTGAACAAATGCAAGTTTCAGAGATATTAACAAAACTCAGCAAGTTTTGGTACTGGAAAAGTTTTGAAATTACTTGTCAAAGCGGTCTGACAGAATTCGACAATAGTAGGTAGATAACATATACTTCACACAGAATTTAACTTCAATCAAGTTTGCCATTATCTGCCGGCAGCGATTTATGAGCGAGATCAGCAGCAATTGGATTATGCTCTCCTGCAAACCTGTTAAACAGTTAAAACACGTTAAATATGATCCAATAACTTGAGACAAAATTTAAAATCCAAAGGATGGTTTGCAGAAAATGCAATGAAAAAAATGCACATAACTAATGAAACATATATCTTCTCTACGGCTAGTAACGTCTTCATAAACAACGCTTTCAAACAGATATTTAGAAGATTAATTGTTGCTTCCAAGTCAAATGGTTAGCAGCACTTGACCTAAAAGACTCTTTGAACAAATTCTTCATACATCACAAGAGTGTTACGAGTATATATGATCACAACACTGTCTACCTAAGATAACCCACATTAACCTATTCCTAAGAGAATGTCTTGTACTTGCTAAAGACGAACCAAAGCTATTTAATCGACCTTGAGTACAGCGAGAGAATGTGATTTCAGATACGTGGAACGGTTTCTACAAAGCCGATATGATTATGCATATGTACAATAGGCACACCTGCAGATCTGTGAAACGGGGATCTCCTGTGGGAGAGCTGGGGTAATGTTGAGATTGAAGGCAGTAAAAGAGATACCTCAATGAGTAAAGATACTATACATTCATATATACAAACGTCCACTATTGCCTCTACTCAGCATGCTTCTCTTTCTCTCATCATATATCATATCTATGGCAGACTCTTTCACCATGTCAAATGATGGCCAGTTAAAAATATCTTCGATTACGGATAATTGGTTATGACACATGTGGACTAGAGGCGGACTAAATGGATGGGTTAGGTAATAGTTCAAAACAGGATTTCTAGCATAGGTTGAAGAGGGTCGAGTTAGGGTAGGATTGACGTGGGAACACCTTTTTGTCCATTTCTTGACGGGCTAGGTAATAGTTTAAAACTAGATTAATGTCTTCTTGCTTCATGCAGATAACCAGAGGTCACTTTTACAGAAGATCGTGGATTCATTCAACTCAACCAAAAGCTGAATTGTAAATGTATCACGAGTAGTTTCTTTCTCCAAATCCTGTTAGTCGTCACATAATCTCTGGCTCCCGTCTTTCTATATGACTAGTAGGATTGGGCTCCAAAAAGGGCATACACAAGGTTGTATGATTTCTAAATCGAACATCTCTCCGGCTAACCAATCATATTCATCGTTCGGGACTTGCAGTTATTTATTGGGCCATATTTTCACGTTATATGTTTGAACGCTCAGTTCCCCTACTAGCGGCAAGCCTATATTTGAGGCCGCACTTAAGGTCGAGCGCCTCGTGATTAACCTAGGCATTTTGTAACTTTACCATGTATCCACGTCCCAAAAGTCGTATCGCCGATGCCATAAATTTTTAAATAGCATTGTTTTGCACAAATCAGTCTCCCCATTCAACACCACCACCTTCCCTTGGTCATTGAATACCATCATTAATCTTTCCCAGATTACTTTAATCTCCCTCAATGTTTGAAACCACTTCATTCCTTATAGGTATAACAAACCATAATGGCTTTTTTAGGCCCAATTCCATCTATTTTTGTTAAGGCAATTCTGGGGTTGTCAACTCATGACTCGTGATGTGACTCGTTTTCTTAATTAATTTTTGACTCGTGACTCGAATTGTAAGAGTCATAACATACAAACTATATACTAAAAATATATATTATATGTGTAAGAATCGTTATTTTAATAGAATAACATGTGTTCTTGCAATGAGATAATTTGATAATATACTAATACAAGTACATTTACTAGAATATTACATGTTCGCTAGTTAGGAGTTAGGACTTCCAAAGTTAAAAGTCACAATTCATAATTCATCCCGACATAAATGTTGTAAAGTATCAAAAGGACACATGTGGTATTCAAAAAAAAAAAAAAACTAGCGATCTAGTAATAAAGCAAATGACAAGATCATAAAACTAGGCGTCATGGTCAAAGTGTTCATCATCTTCATCTAGAACGGTTGTTTCATAGAGTTCAACTACATCTTCATCGTCAGCTTCGACTTTGTCTTCATCGTCGTCTTCTACATCAACAATAGGGCTTTTTCCACTCTCCTTGTTAACACGCACTTTGTTTAGGTTTCTCGGTCCTACAAATAGTTAAAAGTCATTTGTTATTAGATGCTTTTGTACATAGTTATAATAATGATTTGGTAGTGTATGATTTACCTCTCTTTCTTTTATTACAACTATCCTTCGTTCTCGTTAAGACATTCATGTATATCCATCCACGAGACATCTCCCGGAAGGCATGCATCCTCTTTCTCTGTTATCCATTCAACATCCGATTCCATGTCGTACAAACATATAGGATCATAAGTACTCTCCCCTCTATCTTTTCTTTTTTGAAGTCTCATGTCGAGGTTAATGTTATACGAGTATTTTACAAACACTAATGCATTCAACCTTTGTTGCTCCAAGCGGTTCCTTTTTTTGGAGTGAATATGGTCAGACGTACTCCAATTCCTCTCACACCCGGCTAGTGGCACTACATGTGAGACTCAAGACTCGAATAGCTAAATGTTGAAGTTCCGGACACTCGTCTCCATAGTTAGTTTGCCCACCATTTAGCTACAACTAAATTGGAAGAATCAAACCAAATATTAATGGGTATACTAGGAAGTCTACTGTTAGTTCACTTAAATATTAATGACAAAAAACAAACCAAATTACCAGGTTGCATTTTTTTTCTTCTCATCCCCATTCCCCACGTACGCTTGCTGAGTTTCCTAACATTCCACTACTCTATTTAAACTTCTCAATTTTTTCATGAATTTTCATCATTGTTAGCCTATTGTACATCCTTTCAATGACATCAAACAATCCAGTTTTGACTTCAAGATCGGCTTTAAAATTAGTCTCGAAATGAAGACTATTATAAGAGAAGACAA
>JAOXNX010000019.1:3476831-3493160 GCA_028566075.1 Solidago caesia | reverse complement strand
TGGTACACCCTGTATACAAACATCAATGGTACATTGAAGGTAGCACTAGAGCTGAGCCGTTACCGGCTATGGATGGGGGAACTAATTTATCCTCAGAGTACTGTTAATGTGGTGGGTTAGCCGCTGGTACACCCTATATATAAACATTAACAATGCAATGTGGATAAATTAGGGCAGGACGGCGATGTGCCGCCAGGATGTTAGTAATGTGGTGGGTTAGCCGCTGGTACACCCTATATATAAGCATTACTAGCGTGGTGACGGTATGATCAGGCCCGTACCGTGGGCTAACCATGAATGGCAAGTAGTCTATAGGGTTATTATTGATGGATGTGTACTGATTGGGTTGTTGGTCGAGTTCTATAAGTGCGTATTAATTTGAGTTTTAGGATCGGTCGGCAGGTTGTTAGTAGTCAGGATGAATTGCCAGTAAGTAATTTTTACTATTGTAGTGGTACCCCTTACGTCTTTTAGTTTAAAACGTATGGATATGCTAGACTGACTGGCTAATACTGCATGTATGATTTTACTTCTATAGAGAAAATCTCGTGAGGATTTGTGCCGTTAGAGTTTAAGTATTGAACAGTAAGTGGGACAGTTACGATGTAGGTGTCGAATGCTAGGCACGAGGAAAAGTAACCAACATATATTAATAATGATAACAGTGGCAAGTACTTAATAATTGTAAAACAAGATTTAATACAACTTTAAGAGACACACTTTGTGCAAATGAAACGATCTAACTTAGTTTAAATAAGGACTTAGGCGTAGAGACTTGATAATGAGGTTCAGATAGATCTAAAGAGAATTGGTGACATCAGACAGGACGAATCAGTATTAAAAGTTTGAATAGAGAGGCTAAGTACAAACTGTAGGACATAGAAACTGACAAGGGATGAATGATGATTAAGCCTAAACTAGAGTGAGTACGACAATTCATAAGTGCGCAGAAATCGGTAGTTCAAAATGGTTAGTGTTAGCTCGGATAGTACGTATAGTATGTGAATAACGTCGTTCTAAGCGTGCGAGGAGCGAGTTTCCTTTTATAAGGAGCGATGATTAATCGACTTTCGAATAAAGGAAAGGTCGTCGAAAAAGCTAGTACTTAAAGGGACGAAGACAACTGGTGATATGACCGGAGGACAGCAAGTATAACAGTGGCAAGGTAGAGAAAGACCAGAGACATACATACCAGGACCTTGTTGAGTAAGGACCATTAGAGCTTGATAGCGAGTATGGGGCCCTGACAGACTTAGAATGGGTGACGAGTATTGAAACAAGTGTTGACCTTAGTGACTGTTCAGTAAACCAAAAGGGTGGTGTACGTAGCGCATTTACTATCAAGACGAGCCTTAGCATGGTGGAACAAACTGCTTAGGAAAATGGGACGAGGGACGATTGTAAAAGTTTCATAGGACGAGTTCAAACATTAGCGACGAGCGAGTTCTACCTTGATGACAAAAAGTAGGGAATGGAACAGAAATTTTTGAATCACAGAATGACAAGAACCGATCACACCTCCTGTACAACCCGACTTTCGTGATCTATCTAGACTTGTTTCTCATATGTTACCTCTGTGTCAAGGCAAATCGAGCTACACGTATGCGAACTAAATCCTCAGATACAAGGAATGGAAGCAACGACATATCTCTACTTATGATACGGGACGTCGCGACAAGGGTTGATTTGATGAAAGGCAAGACAATTAGACAATGTGGGAGATGCAAGTAATGAGGGCAGGAGGACTAAGACAAAGGAAGCCTATGCAGGTTTATATTCATGATGACTTATCCGTGACTTCCAGCACTCGGCGACGACACCATGCTCCACTCGTGACCTGTGTACCTAATTAGGGCGCCTTGTCAAATATTGTTATGAAGGAACGAAGATAGAGGCTTCGATGGGGGTAGAAGACCCCATTGTCAATCAGAACGCCTGTTACGAATGCAGGAGTCAACATCGTCTTCGTAAATACATGTACTACTCAAAATGGAGTGTCTAATCCATGTCGCAAAAACAATCACTTTGGGGATGAACGTATGTTATAAATGTGGACGGGACACAACTGGAAATTCTGATGTTAGAACGAGATGACGAGTACGCCGATGTTGGGGGCAAGTGTGTAAGACTTTATTCAAAATATGTACCTCGGACGTTTTCCCAAGTTGCAATGCGATGCCTTGGTCATCGAAATTCTACTAATGTACGAAACCGTCCAGTCAACATGTATCCGATATTGATTGGCTCGGCTAAAGGACTAACAAGATGTAGCAGACCTCCGAAAACCTTTAAACTCTCGTCGGGAGGTTTCTAAATGTCCTGTTCGTAAGGACTTTCGTTTATGGCAGTACCGTAAATGTGGCGACGCTAATCACGAAGGGTGTCAGTGAGAAAAAGATGAGAACTCTAGCTGAGATGGCAAACCCTTTTAATTGGGGAATTCCTCTGACTAAAGGATGGAGAATAGAGGGACATAAAGGACGAAGAATATATCCCCACTATAGGAGAATCAGGGTACCTCCATATGTTTTGACTTGCTGGGTAGCACCCCAGGAATCCAAGGAATGATTGAAGGAATGTTGACGTGTTCCAAGTACGGTAAGAAAGGGTTCGTAGATTGTGTGAGGAAGCAATGGTGTAAGCCTTGTTCGATAGTCAGGGATTGTGGTAATGAAATACAAGGTCGATCGATGTCAAGTACTTTCAAAGAGTGAGCGCGTAATGATTTCGAGGACGAAATCCTTTTAACTGGGGAATGATGTGACAACTGTCACCTGAGCGCCTTGGCCGGTCGTGTTCTAGTTCGCCATCGTCTGTAATAGGACTAGACTATCGATTTATCTAATATTGAATAATGGTCTTGATTGTGTTCTGACTCGTTTGTTTGCGTCGGTGTTTGAGATTGTGGATCCGTGAGTGTGTTTAGATGATGGACTAGTGTGAGCGCGTGCCTAGATAAGTTTTGGGGTTATGTTTATGACGTTGTGTGGAGTTCGAGTTTGAGTTCGTAATAGGATACTAGTCGTCCAAGGAAATGTCAAGTCTAAAATGCTTAATGTTTATAAAATAAGATGTGTTTATTTTGTGAACGATAAAATATGTCAAGTTTATAGTCGTGACGGACGTAAATGAAAAATAAAGGTTTTAGTGTCGATCTTATGTTTTAATGAGATTCGAGTCAAAAGACTAAACGGTTAAACTTTTGGCAAACGATTTGAAAGTAAAGACTTGACATAAAAGACTTGATAAAATGATTTAAGGTTTAAAAGCGACAAATTATGAGACTTAAAAGACTTTCTGATAAACCTTAAATGTACGGAACAAATGCTTTACGCGAGTTCAATGGCATTTCTAAGGACACTAGTTTAGACTTGATTATTGGAAATTGAGCGAGTACTTATTGGTTGATTGATGAACGTTATAGATTGATTGCTATTGTGTGATCGAGTCGAGGACTGTGCGACTTTGAGGACTATACTTATCGTATATAAGACTTGACGTGGGAGACGTTTCGAGCTCAAGGCGTATTGTACAGCTAGGCGTCGCTTTCAGTGACGATCAGGTGATTTTCGTAGCCCCTTTTTATCGTTTTCGGGGTGAAAAGATAATTAAATGTTTTTATAAATGTTATGCCTTTGACATAACTTCGTTTCGGACTAAAAAGAAAAGGTGATGTTGAACCTTATGGGGTGTTCTCCCGATACCTTTTTATTTGGCTAAGGCAGGTTGTTGAACCGTAAGTCCGGACGCATCGTTGTATGCATTTTGTAGTCATACCAACTTATTATAAATTGGCACCTATTTTTATGCTCACCTGCTCGATACTCACATACCCTCTTATAAACTTTATTACAAGTTTTATCATGTTCTATAATGTTCTTACAGGTCGACAAAACGATATTTTGTACCTAAATGGATTTCCATTGGACTAAATGGATTTCAGTGCTCAAAGGATTTTGGTGGACTTTATGATTTAATTGGACGTACTAAAACCTACGAACTCACCAACCTAGTGTTGACTTTTTCAAGTATCTTTTCAGGTTATCTCAAGGATGATTTAATGGACTTAGAGGCAGAAGACTTTAGCTGGACTTAAGGAATTGGTGCTGCATTTGTAGATTTTAGACTCGGGCACGATGCCTCGGCTTTTATCCCGATATTGGGATCCATATGTATTGTATTTGACTTATTGTATGACTATTTGTGCTTAATATACTTTTTCATATAGTTCCTCTGTATACTTTTTCAAAGTTATCACAGGAACGAACATAGGTCATCATACTTTGATTTCAAGACTTAAGTTGACCCCTTCTGATAAAAGAATGCCAGTCAAGATAGCCCGAAGACAGTTCCCGCTTTTCGTGTGTTTTGCAATGACAATCAACAAAAGTCAAGGACTATCGCTTGAACGCGTTGGTATGTACCTCCCACGCCCTATTTTTAGTCATGGTCAGCTGTATGTTGCGGTATCTAGAGTCAAAAGTCGGAAAGGCTTGAAGATTCTTATTTGTGAGAATCACAAAATTCGCAAAATAACAACTAATGTCGTTTACAAAGAAGTGCTTCAAAATCTATGAATAGTTTGTTACTTATTAGTTTCTAACATGTCATGCTTCTGGTCAAATAATATTTACAAGTATCATAATATACAAGTTTAATATAATATAAGCAATTATATGATATATATACATATTGACCATCATACTTATAATATTGCAGTTTAATATATATACATATAATCTATTATATACAAAATTAAAGTGTTGGGCTAGATAGAGCCAGCAAAAAATACAGTTTCCATATGCATAGTCTATATTGCAGCATTGGAAAATCACGTCGCATAGTTTGGTATAATGTAGTTCAAAAGATTGTGGAAAACATACCTACCTAACCAAAAGGATATACATACCATAGAATACATGCTCCATTTTTAACAAACATCAAAATCAATTACTTCTCCAACCAAAGATTTTTGAAGATTCATTTGAAACCTTAGCACATCTCTTACATTGAGGCTTGTTTGTTCCATGAAATGCCTCCAGTCCATCAACATAAGCAACTGACTTTCAGCATCCTCAGCCTGCCTTTCGATCCTCAGTTCCAGAGATGCCGTAAACAGCAAATTCCGGTAATGAAGGATCACCTTATTGTACATCAGCATCTTATGTTTCGAGACTTGGAGCTTTGGAATAGGCTGCATGAACAAATCAATAATTGAACATCTATTTATAAGTATTTATACCAATTTTAGATTAATTTGTACCAGCATGTTAGTTTGAACTATATGAGATGGAAGGGTCAGAAAGAAGTGTCCAAAAACCATTTTATGATTCTTATGAAAATATCTACACTGATGGTTACTGGGAGCAGAGATTTGTTCATCAGCAGAAGCTAAATCCAGTTGTTTATACCTCTTTATTTCATTCCCTGCAATAAGAAACAAAAACTTTTTTTTTTTTCAATACCACCTTCTTGCAGATGGAAAAAAAGATAATAATTATACAAAAACATAGGAAATTACCTAAACGAGCCAAATCTAGACTAACACCATCCTTATTGAAAACATCAAATTTGAATGTCAAATTCTTCAGATTGGTTATTTTCATAATGAATCCAGGTTGGACATGGTTTAGATAAAAAAAAAAAAAGTATTCCATGCTAGTCCATCAAATCCACCTTCAAGCTTAACATCGCCAGGAACATCAAGCTTGTCATAAAAACCTTCACACCGGAATTGCAAGCCTGGCCGAAAATTTGAGTCCATGTTTTAGCTGGTCGTGAATTAGTTTCATTCAAATCCCACAGCACTAGCTTATACACCGGCTGTCATATTTAAATTACATTCATCGTCAATGAAAATAAGGTAAACAAACATACATAATGGATTATATATACTTTGCATTAACATGTAAAGACTATAAAGCACAACCTGTTTCAAGAAGGTAGCTAGAGTTGCCTGGATTAAACAGTTGCTCCCAAACGCTTCTGAATTGGGAAATTGCCTATACTATACCCCCATCGCAATAGAATTAAACAAAGAAGGTACGTTTTCTTAGTCAAGTGAAGCACAATTTATCAAACCTTCCATATTTGTATGAACTTACAAAAGCAGGCCATTGAGCACCATAGATTCTTATTAGGTCATCTCTTAAATGTTTGGTGTGGACATAGTATTTCCAGTTTTGAAAATCCGGCAATTTCATACAGATGCAGTTTTTCGGTAACAGTTTCGTAAGAATCGATGGTAATATAACATCATTAGATTAAGAAAACATGATCGAAATGCGTACCTCCATGTTCATTAGGGTTTTCTGGGAAGAAGAAATGAAGATAAAAAGTAGTTGTGTGTTTAATGAGTAAATAATATTAACTAATATCATTCACTATATATATATATATATATATATATGTGTGTGTGTGTGTGTGTGTGGTTATCATTCATTCATATGGATTTACATTTTTAAATTATAACTCATTTCTTAGTGGTAAATATTGTTGCAAGATTTGACTTTTGGGTATAGTTTTATGTTTAATTAACATGGTTTAGATATAACCTCTAATTATAATTCATTTTCCATCTTCTTTCCTATGTAACTCTATCAAATGTAACACAAATGTTCTTACAGCTTATGTAGTAACACAATTATCAATCATAATTTAAAACATACTATCATATAAATATGGGAAAATTCCATAAAAAGGTAACATTTTTACTCAAAATTCCTAATCTAGGGAACCTATTTAGTTTTCGTCTATTAAAAGGATTTCGTTTCTAAAAATTTCTCAATAAAGGTAATATCGTTAGTTTTTAACGACAGACCACCGTTAAATGCCACGTCCGCTTGCCATGTCATTAAAAATGTCCACGTGGACATCTGACTCATCATCTTCTCTAACTTACCCTCTTTTTTTTCTTTTTCTTTTTAACTTTTCATTTGTTTTTATAAAACAATTATATAAATATAAATTAATATATACAAAATCCATTAATCATGAATAGCAGAAAACAATATATGTAAACTTTTTTTTTTTCTCTCTTTGTTTTTATATTTATATCAAATTATCTATCTTTCTTTGTTATCATTTCATCTTCCCCAAAACACCATCAAGCAAATCAAAATTAACCAAATCGACTGTTCATTTCCCTTTTTAAATCCTTTTTCTCGTATTCCATAGACCCCAAACTTAGATCCACACTGCTAGTCGGACCAGAAGGCACCACTCCATGGCCGGAAATATCCACAGTGGTGGCCAACAGGATTACACCTTGAAGATCAAAAACTCATGTACAAAAACAAAGAAAGGAGTTCGAAAACATATCTGGATTATGTCGGTGTTAAAGATCGGTCGAAAATGGTATTGGTAGAAGATCCAATTAGCCAAGAAAAACGGTATATCGAGATGAGAAACAATGCAAAGATGGAGAAAGCTGCTAAATCTATATCCGAGATTAGTTTAGAAGTTGATCGACTTGCTGGCCACTGTTGAAAAAAAAAGACACCGGCGGCTGTGGTTGTGGTTGGGAAGAAGAAAAAAAGGACCGGCGGCGGTGGTGGTTGAGGAGAAAGAAAAATGGAAAAAAAGAAAAAAGATAGGGAGGGGGTAGTTCTTGGGTGTGTTTTAGAGAGAGAAAACTGATGTGGCAGTCAAGACGAAGGAATGACGACGTCAGGATATGAAGAAGCCTAAGTGGACAAAAACTATAGTTTGAAAAAACTTGTTTAAACACATAAATTTGGTCAAATCCATTATCTTTTCTATTAACATATATTTCTAAAGCTTACCATCTTCTCTTCCGTCTGCTTAATAAATTTATATATGGTACTTTATAAGATCAAGAGAAGTTTTGTATAAAGTTTGATCAAATAGTTGTAAATTAATATGTTGATACACCTCAATACCTTATTTGGTTATCATATATATACATATCCATATATATTAAATTTATATTTATATATACATACCCATATATGATAGAAACATATATAATCTAGACAAGAGGCTTCTTTTAAAATTCTTTAGCTAATTAATTGGTGATTACTATTTTACTTCAGAAAAGTTGACTTGAGTTAATAAAAAGTATATATATACCAAGTACGGAAAACTGTTAATCTTATCATAAGTTTACTATAAAGTTCATGCAAAAAAAATAAATTCATGGTTATTCAATTTACAAGCAGTTGAATCTATATATATAATATATCTATGTATGTTGTTTAAAAGTTTTTTCACCATGAAAAAACAAATAATAAAGAGAAGAGTCTGTGTATAACTAAGTTTTAAAAATTAAAACCTCTATCAAAAATAAAATAAAACAATAACATGCAGCAAATTAAGTTTTAATGCCATGTTAAACAATGAAGTTAAATTAAAAAATAAAAACCTGCAATTTTCAATGGTCTTGGGGAAGGATTCAAGATGATTTCCAGAAACATTGAGAGTCTTAAGCTTTGACAAACATCCGATCGAATTTGGTAACGATTTTAGTTGATTCGAATGTGCATCCAACGCCACCAAATTCAGGAGTCTCGCGGCTAATGACTCGGGTATCACCTGTAGATTATTAATTTACAGAATGTTATAAATAATATATGTTTCAAGATATGCATGTATTTGGGGTTTGTATAAGTAATATATTTTTTATGCTTACGAATTTATCAACAAGAAGTTATGATTAAAATTAACAAAAAGTTGATCAATCTATAAACCAAAAATAAAAATAGAAATTTCAAAAATTGGACAACCAGGAAAATAAGTTAATCTATACCCCCCAAAAACGTTATAAGAAAACAGTAGAAATAAAGTATAAATACCTCAAGATTGTTGTTTGAGATATTCAATACATGAACGATGGCTAAATTAAAATTAGAAGATATTGGAAGGGTGTCTAAAGACAAGGCACTTAAATCCATAACCTCTTGCATTTCTTGTGAAATTAATGGAGACGAAGAGGAATCAGAAGAAGAAGAAGAAGAAGAAGGTGATGATGAATTATTAGGCCTTATTTGTTGGTTTCCAAAATGATTTCTTCTTGACTTCGAATAATCAACTTTCATCATCATCATTTGCTCACCATCCATCATCTTTTCTTTTTTTTTTTGATATTATCTTATATATCCAATATATACATATATATTGATGATATATTGAAATATCACGTATATGAATATGTATGTATGTGTGTGTATATATATATATAGTGCACCAAATTCCGGGATGCAAGACAATTAATTAAATTTTGGCTTGATGTGTTTGATTGTATGGGTTTGAATTGAAGGAGAAAAATGAAAGGGAAATGGAGAAAATGTAATAGAAATTGAAAGAGAAATGATTGACTTTTGTGTGTAGTCTTTGTAGAAAAATGAAAAGGAAAGGGAGAAAGAGATGTACGGAGGATAAGGATTTAGTGAGAAGTACAATAGACCGTATTTTACGTAACTTAATATTTGACAATTTTACAATTCCAATCACATTACTTAAAAGTCAAATGAAATTAATAAACCCACCCTTCTAAAATAAAAACATAACACGATTACTCGTAGGTTAGTAAATGTTAGAACAAAATTTATGTAACGAATATACTTAATAATGAGTTTTTTTTTTTTTTTTTTTTAAATACGTAAATTACTTGCGAATATGAGGATACTTATACTTGATTTCTAGTGCCGTTGTGTTTACCATGTTCATGACTATTTAACTGTACCGTATATATGCATTGTGGTTTATGTTGAGATGACTTGATGACTTGAAACATTAGGCATGGTTAACCGTAAGTGTTGATTATTTTGAGATGAATTGTTCATGCCATCATAAGTAAGTTAATAGTCAACTTTTCTCTGTGGTTCTCCCATGGTATTTCGACCCGACACAAATTTATTGATTTTTAAAAACCTACGAACTCACCAAACTTTGTGTTGACATTTTTAAGTATCATTTCAGGTGATCAAGTGAACCGTGTTAGAGGTGTCGTCTAAGGAGGATAGCATGGTGGTCTTTTAACAGACTCGGACTTAGGATTCGTTGATGCTTATCTTTATCTATTTGTTGCTTTCTTTTAGACTATGGCATTATGCCTGAATGCTTATCCCCTACGTGGGAGTTTATCTATGTTTGTTTCACATATGGATTCAATGTTGAATATTTGTGTTGTTTTAATGAAATGTGTTTGGATTTAAGTATTCATGTAGTTACTCTATGTAACATCCATGATGCGTGTACTTATCGTTGCATCCCGAGTTTTCTACCTTAGTGAGGGCGTGACAATTAGATTCATACTTGTTTAATTTCCATGGTTAATTTGATCTAGATTGTGAGATTAACTTTAATTCGGTTTTTTCATTAAAACTGCCAATTGAAAATTTTTGAATGGAAAACTGAAATTAATGTGTTACTGGTGTTTGGAATAAGCACCATTTTTTAGTTCATCTAATTTGGTCTATAATTGAAGAGTTTGTGAAATTTGTGTTCGGTTTTGAGAGCGGGAATGGATTCTAATTAATAACCGAACTCGACTTTCATGATTAAACCTGAACTCAACTTTCTGGTTGAAAACCCGAACTCGGGTTTAGCTTAAATAAAATACCTTTGTTCCTAGCTTCATTTAGCATTTTCGGCATCTGTCGGCTCGAAGTTTACCTACATTGTTCGACTAACTGAAATTTGAAATTTGAAGTTATATGTAAAGTGTCTCACGGATGGCTTCAATTGATTGATCAATTTCATGCGCTCTGGATTGGACTCCGATGGTGATTGTTGTATGGTAGCTAGTTTGATTTGTGACATGTGATTAAGAAAGAGAAACTCTCACGTTAAAATAGACGTAGGGGAGTCCTATGCGAACCACCTCCCGCGTGAGAATAAGTATGATGAACGAAGGATAATTCGTAAGTAAATGAGTATCAGGGTGAAGGTGAATGAGAGAGAATGAATGTAACCTATTAATATCATCCATATATGTACACATCGAATGTCTTGGAGGAGAAGTTAGGGTTAGGGTTGCATCCCTAACATTTTGTTGTTCGAGATAGGGTCGGATTGTGTTACCATTTATTAGCTATCTTAATATGGTGGAGATATGATCAAATCCCTCATATTATCTCCATAATTAGATTAAGTCGTGAAGGTGAGGCTTCGTATATTGGTTGGTGAATTTTCTTGAGGTAGTCTTTAAGCAGTGGAGACGAAGTTTTTACACCAATGTAGCTTCATGTGAACCAAGATCAATATTTGGTTTCGAAGGTAAGATATATCATCATATGGTTACTAGAATCCTAGTACAATTCATACCTCATAATCATGTATTTCTAATTTTATTTAGTATTAGCTCGATACGAATAAGAATTCTAGTTCCTTAAAACTTCTTAGAATTATATTAAATTAAATATATATTCCATTATTAATAAGTTATAGCAAAATACCTCGTTTATAACTTGTGGCCAACAATACAAGATTTTTAGTAATATTTTAAAATTATATTTACGATAGTTATATAGCTTCGACTCTATAGTCTGTCATTAAGGGGTTATTTGGTTAATATTCAGGAAATCACTGTAGGCAAAGTGGAATGGAAATGGGTATCAATAAAAATATCATTTCCAATTTTATTGTTTGGGATAATTGTTAGATTTTCTTTTAAGAATGATTTAATTGCTTTTCAAAGATATTATATTATAATAGTATAATCTTATGTAATATATTTACATAATACATTATACATAAAAATAAGATAAGAAAACGATAAAAAAAAAAATAAAAAAAAAAGAAAAAGAAAAAAAAAAAAAGAAAAAAGAAAAAGAAGATATGATTGATAGTACATAACAGGAGGAACATAAAATAAAATATGGTAATGAAAATAAAACCTATCCCCATCCATGGCTTTGGAATCTATGGTATGATGTCTAACTTTTCATTTAATACCAATCAAACAAAGTTAATAAAAACCATTGTCATTTTTTCAATCTTAAAGCCCATTAACCAAACAACCTAAAGGGTAAAAGTCAATATATTCTAAAATCACTAAGGCCACCATTTTTTTATTTTTTTATTTTTTTATTTTTTCATCTAACTAGTTTAAATTATGGGTATATGCAAACTGCACCATTTGTTGTCTTAGAAAGATTTTAAAAAATTTACATTTTCACTTCTTCAAGTTATACAATAAACACAAATGGTCCACTTTTACCTATTGCTGCACCTCCCTCTGGTGCATATAACTGCACATTTGATTTTCCTTTAAACTATATATAACAATGCCCAATCATGGAACAAAACCAAGAAATAGATATATTGACGAAACATATACAAATCTATCTTATCATGTTAGCTTATATCAATACCTTAAATGTGCTCCAACTGTTAAAAAGGACATTTATTGTTATGCATATATAACACCAGACCACCTCCTATGTTTCATTTTCAAAGTCTTAATTTCCTCCTTGAAAGCAACTAAACTTCATGTCGATCATCCTCTCATTTTCATGGTGAGTCATTGGGTCTATGGCAATGAGGTTCCCACCCTTACTAAATTTCATGTGGTTATCTGTTGATCTTGTATACTTCTATTATTATTTTAAGACTTGCTCACTAAGTATAACATATTGTATAACACACTGTACAATAAGCTCCTGGTTTGATTACTTGAAATTGATATAAGTATAGTGTTTTTGTTACAACTATCACGAAGATGATCTAACGTTTAGGCGTTTTGATGTCCTTATAAGAAGAGATCTCAAGTGTTTAGACCTTGCTAAGTAAATATCTTGATGGTGACTGTGGAAAGGGTTCGAAAACAGTTACAAAGATATCCCGATAAACCAACAAACATCTAAATCAAAGACCTACCCTCTTTGGAAAACCTAAACATAGAAAACCTCACCCTCACAGAGTTTTTTTTGTTCATACATAGTTTATACAGTAACATGCATTTCTACTTAAATTAATTAGCTAGCAAATATGCACAACTTTCTTTAGAGTATTTAGCCCGTGGCCGATATTTATAAAGAAAATATCTTGTTTTACAGCAGAAGTATGAAATTATAATAATTAATCAGAAAATTAATCAAAGTATGAAAAGGATGATTTGCACATGTCAAGAAGAAAAAACTAAATTTTGTAGAAACATTTTCGAACAAGTTCTAGGTCTGCATCTTTAATTCCATGATTTGGTCTGAACATAAAAAGGATCATATGTTCAAATGCCGGCCACTCAGAAAGGAAACAGAATAGAATCTTGGGAACTTGGTACAAAATACATGTTGAAAACCAAATCAAATGAAAACCGTCTACAACTTGTCAATAGGAATCCCATTTCACAGTCGGCCGATAACAGCTTCAACCTCATCCGGAGTATACAAGTGATAGGTAGGAGCAACCTTCGCAATATCCACAATATCCCATGCTTTCAATTCATGGTCCCTATCTTTGCCCCGAAACTGGCCAACATATAGGTCCATTCCGCGCGTTCTAGATGTGCATCTCCATTGATTAAAAAAGGACTTGATAAAATAATTTCATAACATACAACCATTAATTTGTTAGAGGCTCCATGTGCACTAAGATGCAAAGGGGCCGGGGTCCCTAGGGCCTAGGCCAAAACCACAGAACTAGGCGTACGGGCCTCATGAATGCGAGGCACGTCATATTTTATAGATGTTAGAGTTAAAAGTATATATTCACGGCTCAAAAACGTAGTATTATGTACAGAACATGAAGTATCAAACTTAGTCCATTTCCATCCTTTTAATATCGAACATACTTGAACTCTATATTAAAACATCACACATAGTATAATTCCATATCATGGAATCTGGCATAAGCTAACAAAAACGTAGAAAAAAAATATCAGCTCATCAACCAAGGTTAATAAATTCCAAGTCATCATCAAATGTATTATTCCTTCTTATATAATTGATGCCAGAATACTTGAGAGATGAGAAACCGGAACTTGTGATTGATATCTCTATGAAGAAGATCTTAAAAAGACTAATAAAGTCCAAAAGAACAAAAGGTTGGTTCAGTTGGTCTGAGGCTTATGGTCTAAGTTTTATGCAATGGAAGTGGCGGGTTCTAATCCTGACGTTGTCTATATTTCTTTTTATTGCATTGTAATTTTTTTTATTTGTTTAAATGCCCAAATGTAGCCTACAAAGAGAAGTAAAAAAAAACGCACTCAAGTAAAAAAAACAAACCAAATGCCATTCAAGTTACTAAATACCATTAAAATAACCCATAATGTATTCAACCAAAAAGTTCAAAAGAAATTGTTTAAACCAAATTGTTCAAAACCATCGACTAAACTTAATTAAAACCATCGGCTATGCCGTCATCGTCAAATGTGGCATCCTCTTCTTCCTCGGTATCTTCATCAATTAAGCTTACATAAGATGTTGGTATTGAAGATGATGAAGGTCTTGATCGACGGTTTTCTCTTCACCACAATTTTGATAGTACATGTCGGCCCAGGTGCATTGGTCTCCCAATGTGTGACCGGCAGCCCAAAAGTTTTCAATTGCAAACTTCACCCTGTTGATCTTCTCCTGCAAATTGATAAAATATTGGCATTCAAGCATGGAAACCGACTGTTGCGGCGCTTGTATTTCTTGTATCTGTTGCGAGCACCATTACTGCTTTGCTTGTAGTTTTTGAAGAACCGTCGAGATTTCTGCTTGAAGGAGGTTGTCCTCTATGATATCAGTCGTGATAAGTGTCCTCATCTCATCTACGGTTATACTGGGTCAGTGAACATTGTTTGAGGAAGAAGCCATTTGGAAGTGAAAATGAAAGTGAAATGTGATAGAGGAAGATTGAAGATGGTTGTGAAATGGTAGTGAAATGTAGGATTAAATGTATTATATATATAGAGTGAAATGAAGTTATAGTTGTTCAGGGACTAAAAGTGTAATTATGTTGAATTTTAGCCATTTCAAGGACTAAAAGTGCAATTATTTTGAATTTTTGGCCGTTTCAGGGACTAAAAGTGTAATTATTTTCAATGTTGGCCGTTTCAGGGACTAAAAGTGTAACTATGAATATAAAAAATAAAATTAGGTTAGGCATGGGGAAGCATGGTTGCCATTGGTTAGGCATGAGTTAGACATGAAATGATGTGGCAGGATATTATTAGTGGATGACTAGGCATGGGGAGGCATGAGAGACATGACTGCCATTGACCTAACCTACATATTTTGCCATTCCAGCTGGGTGTTAAAGTTGGCTATTTTGTTCCCATTGTAACAATCAATATTGATTATTGGGACAAATTATCTTTTACATGAACAAATGATTGAGTTAAAAGTCAATATTGTTTCGATGGGGTAAGAAAAACCAATTGTGAATTTGTGATTGGGCTTTTGTAAAATAAAATTGTACATTGTCAAAACAAAGGACATAAAATAATTTTTTTTGGAAAACTTGTTACTTTATCCGATTAACCCTCTTTTCTACAATACATTATTGTCCAAAGAGCTATAAAAACTTACCCCTAAGAAGTTGTACGTTGATTATCTATCTATATATTATTTTATAAAGTATTTATTGGTTTCGGATTATAAATTCTTTTGTGTAACCATATTACCAAACGCATCCTCTTAAACCCCAACCACTACTGGGAACTATTCACTGCCTACGTTTTGCACCTAAACGTCAAGGATCCCTTGTGCATATTTCATATTGTGATCGCCTTATTTTATCATTTATAAATCATTTTACTTGAATCACAGTATTGACATGGCCGGCTATGACATGGGACGAGGTGGACGACCGGCCGAGGTCCGATTTTTTAGGGGGCCATATTTTTTATTTTTTTCATGTATATATAAAAACTGTATATGTAATTAACTAACCCCATTACAAATCTAAACAAGTATCCAAAAATTAAAATATATAATTTAGCCCACATAAAAAAGCCCACTTATACACCTTTTGTATGTATATATATATTGTAACATCCCAATTTTTAAAAGAATAATAAAATAACATTTATTGTAGTTTTACCTTTAAATTAGTTTCCTAGTAGTTAAAATTGAGATACGGTATTAAATTAGTTGGAATCTTAGTGGATAGCGGGTATAATACCCACTTAAATTGAATTGGACGTGGCATATGGAGAAGATGCCAGCCACATTTTCTTGATGATTCATATTTTCCCTCACCAACCATTTCCATTCTCTTCTTCTTCTTCAATCCTTCTAGACTTGGTGAAATTCTTGGTAATATCTAAATCAAATAATCTCCTTATAATCATAGTAACAATAACAATGTTCCAAGTGTTCTAGCTATTGGAGAAATTGGGTATTTTGGTGGTGGTGGTGTCGATGTATATATATATAGGAA
>JAOXNX010000019.1:3448504-3465116 GCA_028566075.1 Solidago caesia | reverse complement strand
CTCAATATTGACTGAACATATAATCCATTAAAAGTCAACCCCCTGAAATGACATATTCTGTGTACCTTGTTATTGACATTAAAAGATCATATAATCCATTTTGCAAGAATCCCATGAATAATGTTGACATAATGACATTCAATATAAGATTATGTAAATATTACAGCTTTGGAAAAACTAACTACTAACAAATAACTTATATTATGTAAATATTACAGCTTTGGAAAAACTAACTACTAACAAATAACATTTGCCGTTAAAAAAAAAAAATACTAATACAAAGTGCAAAAAACATGGCTGCCCAAAAAGTTATCCTGCCCGCGACCTCCTTTGTGAAACTTAGTTGGCCGAGGAGGCTGTCTGGAGCATAAGCTCAACATTATATTGTTCGCGGGGTGGGGTGTGTTGACGGGTCAGTGTTGCGAGGTATCAGCATTTTGCGAATTATGATCTACACAAATAAAAGTTGTAAATTTGTTTCGAATGTCGAGGTAAAATCATCGAATATGAGATTTGATATCTATGTTTGATTGATGTTTAGGATGTACCGAACAAGTTAAGGAGACTAATACTTTCTTTACTGGAAGGTAAATCTAGTATACTTTTCTCTTCATTGTATTGGCTTCTTGTTAATTGGTTAAACTTAGTAAAATGATATGTATCAGATTAGGAAATGTAGAATATGTGGTGTGTCGAGATGAAGAGGGCGACTTACGTGCATTTCATAACGTATGTCGCCACCATGCGTCCTTGCTTGCCTCTGGAAGTGGAAAGGGATCTTGTTTTGTATGCCCTTATCATGTGAGTTAACTTCTGCTACTATTGCGAATCGCTATTTTTAGTTTTTTTTTTTTTAACTGAAAGGATAGAGTTAGTGAAAATGTTAAATTTTTACAGGGATGGACATATGGATATGATGGATCACTTTTGAAGGCAACCAGAATAACAGGGATAAAGAACTTCAATGTTAAAGTATGGCTTCACCTTTTTTTTGTGATTAAACGATTTCGTAGTTATTTTGATCTTTAAAACTTGTGTTAATGGTTGGTTATTTATATGTCGAACTTTATGTTTAGGAATTTGGGCTTGTTCCATTGAGGGTAGCCATTTGGGGGCCATTTATCCTTCTAGATTTAGAAAGAGAGGCGTTTTCTCAACAACGAACTGACGATGTGGTGGGGATGGAGTGGCTTGGCAGCACTTCGCAGATACTAAGTACCAATGGGGTTGATACTTCTTTAAGCTATCTTTGCAGACGTGAATATACAATTGAGTGTAATTGGAAGGTGCCGTTTTTTTTTACCTCTCTCGTAAGCCCATTACCAAGTCACAATAGAAGGGTTAGGCTGGTGGGTAAAATTTGAGACCTTAGTTTCGACATGCCTCAGGGTCAGGTTCCATACAACGAAAAGGCATAAAGTTTGTTGGTCGATGTGGAGAAAGTGGTGTCGATATATTCCATGGACCAGTTAGGTCAAATTTGTTGGATATCCATCAAAACCAGGTTGACAGTGTACAATGTTTTTGCAGGTGTTTTGTGACAATTACTTAGATGGTGGGTATCATGTACCTTATGCTCATAAAGATCTTGCATCAGGTCTTAAATTCGACTCCTATTACACAAGGGTACGCTCCCTACTTTATTAATCGTCGGGTTCTACTGCATTTGAGCACATATACTTTCTTTGTATAGTGGCAATGTCGAGTATATAATGCTAACACTATATTGTTGTTTCTTCTAAGGTTTATGAGAAAGTAAGCATACAAGGATGTGATGGGGGTGAAATTCAGGATCAGGAAGAATTTGATAGGCTTGGGTCAAAATCTTTATATGCTTTCATTTATCCAAACTTCATGGTGAATAGGCAGGTTCAATGATTTGACCTTAGTCTACACTAAATGGTCGCTCTATCTTAATCATTTAATTTTCCGGGATGGCTGAACACAGATATGGACCTTGGATGGACACAAATCTAGTACTTCCGTTGGGACCCCGGCAATGTAAAGTGATTTTTGATTACTTTCTTGATGCTTCTCTAAAGGTAATATTACTTGGATTCACCTCCACATGTGCATGCTGGTCCATAACGGCTCTTTTTGTAGGATGACGAGGCTTTCGTGTCCAAGAGTTTAGATGACAGCGAGCGGGTTCAGGTATGAATAGATCCCCTTAACATTTGGCTGTTTGGCTATGTATGGCAAATGCCATGTGACCTGTGATTTTATATGAATGGCAGATGGAAGATATCGTGTTGTGTGAATCAGTTCAGAAAGGGTTGGAATCACCGGCCTATGGAAGCGGTCGATATGCTCCTACGGTAGAGAAGGCTATGCATCATTTCCATTGTCTACTGCATCAAGATCTCATCAAGTGATTTCATGTGTCATCACATCCAGGAAGGTGAAATATCTGTTACGAATTTCATTTAGATACGATGGCATTGTGGTCTGCTAAAAATGCGAGTTTCTTAGGCAGTTCATGTAGTATACAAGACATGCGAGAGAATTACTACACTTATAAACAAATTGTTATGACACACATGTTGCCAGGTTAAACGGCCCAATGACAACATTTTTCGTCCGCCCTTTCTTAACTTTGCACAAATTTCGTAAAAGATATAGCTAAAAAAATGTTATACACGTCTCACAACTTTCAACCCATCCGAGTCATTTCTTCTTGTTCTAACATGTCTAAATTTATGTAGTTGACCAATTACAAATTACACCTCTAGTGAGAAAAACTCGCTGCTTCCTGACCAACATAGTAAACCCTGGTTTTGTGAAAGCAATGCAAACAAAAAAACAAGGGGGGGAATTAACATATAAAACAAACTATTCCAGCATGTACAGCTTGTTCGGATTAGGCTCACGCAGAAGGAAACACACCAAATAACAAAATGATAACTACATCAAGCAGTAGACCCTCAAACAATTCCCCATCCGAACAAATTCCAGTTAAAACAGAGCAATGAAAGAGCTTAAATCCGAGACCTAAATCCCAAGAAAGCTCAACCATATTGTTAGATGTAAGTCACCCGTTAGTTTTGACTATGTCCAAAAGACCAAAAACCAAAAAAAGACAATAGTACTCATCTACGAACTGCCTGTACTCAAGAATCATTCTCGTTTCCTTTAGATGAACCTGTGATAACAAGAAATAAGAGTTTTAAGTTATAACCAACCATATTCAAAATCAGATTCATAACAGAAGTTGTTTCAAGTCCCATATGATGTACCTCTATCTCTATGCCTTGTGCAACATGTAAACATCCCAGTAATATATTCACTGAAGGGCTTCTCAGGGACAGGTATCAATTTTCCAACAACCGCAAGAGGCCAACTATTGAAAATGAGAATAATTAGGAAACATCATGAAAAAAATACTCTTCAGAGGCCAACTATTGAGAATGACGAATGAGGATAACTAGGAAACATCATGATAAAAATATTCTTTAGAAAAAGTAAAGCAGATGTGCTTGTTACAAAACAGAATTGAAAATACGAACAGACCTGATAATGCCAATTGCAATAGAAACTAGCCACAGTTGCCAGCTCAGCCTTACAGTGGTCGTAAATTTCCCAAGAAACATCACTATTAAAACCTGGAACACACAACTATAAGATAAGTTCATCTGTTTGTGAAAGAGGGAAAAAAAGGGAGGGGAAAGTGTATTTAAGTCTTACTTGAAGAACCACAGTAAGGCCCACGATTCCCATGAATAGACGATTTTTAGTAACTCCTTTGAAAACATTCATTTCATCAGGCTTCCGAGCATTGAATTCATTAAATATCTGCAAACCAAAAAAAAATAGTGACTTGTTAAGATAGTGCTGCAATTAGAAATTTGGGTATCAAATTATCCGAAGTCAGGCACAATTACCTGAGCAAAGACAAAAGCATTGAAAATGAGAGTATTTTTCTCTTTGATAGCATGCTCATTAGGATCGTGTTGCGAGTGCAAAAGTTGCCTGCCTCCGAAATTGAGTACAAGAAGAACCGATATTTGATAAAAAGCCTATAGAATACCACACCAATATCATTAATATACTAAATTCAAGAAACATGACACTGTTCATCATGGAATTTCAAATAAAATTCTACCTGTATCAATAAATTCCTCCACATAATATTTGTAATCAGCGGTTCCCTGGGGAGAAAAAGGGAAGAAAATCACTAACTAAAATAACACATACACCGGTATATATAAGTATATAGAATATCTAATATAGACCAAACTCAGATCAGTTATAAACGATAAGCCAATGCTAAATCTAACCTGCGGCCAACGGGTTTTCTGTCCATGAGGTGGTCAGTTGGTGGTTCAGTGGCCAGTGCAAGTGCACCAAGAGTATCCATTATAAGATTCACCCAAAGAAGCTGCACACAAATATACACAAGAGATCATTCTGGGACCAAGTTAACTATATTTCGTCATGAAAAGGAATGAAAAAGACGTACCTGCACTGCATTGAGGGGTACATCACCAGAGGACACTGCCGCCACAACATTAATTACAAGGGCAGCAACATTAACAGTAAGCTGGAATTGAATAAATTTCTGTATGTTTGCATAAACAGATCTTCCCCACCGAACGACCTGTATTTCAGCAGACACAAAAACATTACAATTAGGTTACTCATTTTAAACTTCCATTCATTAAAGCAAAAGTAAAAACGAAATTAAGTACCTTTACAACAGAAGCAAAGTTGTCATCTAAGATGATAATGTCACTACTTTCCTTGGCCACTTCAGTTCCAGCAATTCCCATAGCAAGACCAATATCAGCCTAAAATTTAAGGAAATCGCTTAAATTATAAGTAACAAATTCTATTTATATAACATGTGAAAAAGTATAGGTAGAGCACTGCAAAGAAAGAGCTTAATTTGGACACCACAAAGTCGAAAAGTACATGAGTAGATCATTTCTACTAGAATTGCTAGTCTCACCTCATGTAAAGCAGGGGCATCATTAGTTCCATCTCCAGTGACGGCAACTACATGCCCTGTCTTCCTTAGCGCTTGCACAAGTAGCAGTTTATCATTAGGAGAAGACCGCCCCATCACCTGTTTAATAACCAATGCATTATGTCTTTGAACTACACATAAACAAATCTACCCTTTCACAAATTAAGCATTCCAACAACTGTCGGCTCATAGAATGTTATATCCCAAACACGTGTAGCTCAATTAGTTAAGCACGATCAGAAACAATAAAGCATTATAACTATCCGGGTAAAAAAAAGTAATTGTCTCATAGTAACACGGATAATCAACAAAAGTTATACATTATATATCTGAATGAATTTAAATGAACTGTTGGAGGTGTTTGGTTAAGAGCCCACTTTATCCCTGTTTAAAAGATTAAAGCTAGGGAACTCATTGTAGCTCAATTAGTTTGACATAATCAAAAACTGGTATAGCATCATCTAGCCATGTAAAAAAGTGACTATCAAAATAATACAGAAAATTATAAAGAGTTAAATTTCATATATAAGTTATTAAATGTGTTTGGTGATGAGTCCACTTAGTCCCAGATTAGGAGATTAAAGTTAGGTAAGTCAACAGCCTAGCTCTGCTAATGCTTTTTGAAACACTAATCATTATATTAAAATACATACCGATATCCTATCAGCTACATCTAGCCTTTGTGCTTCTGACATGGCCCGGAAGGATTTCCCTTCTATCAGAGTTGGCTCGGATGCATCCGCATCTGACCCTAGTATTCCACATTCCAATGCAATTGCTTTGGCAGTTTGGACATTGTCACCCGTAACCATTCTCACCTGCAAGCGTTCAAGTAAGACGGAAACCATTTGCAGAGAGGTACTTCAATAATAAGTTTAATTAAACATATACCAAATGCGGTTGCAAATATAATAAACAGAATGTCCTAATGGAGATTGCACACTGAATTAAAAAACAATATTTGAATATAAATGATGCAAGGTACCTTCACACCAGCCTTCACGCACAATTGGACAGCTTCTCTGACACCTGGTCGACAAGGATCCTACATTGCAAACAATTTATCAACATCTAACACAACATGTGTAAATACATAACTACATCTCCACATATGTTGTCTTATATCCTGCACATACCTTCAAACCAACTATTGCTAGCAAAACAAGATCAGTCTCAGGCAACTCCCAGTTTGTCAATTCTTCCTCATCTGACGGCACAGTTTCCCCTTTCAGTGGTCGGTAGGCAATAGCGACACACCTCAAACTTCCACTAGCCATATCTTCGATTGCCTTTTTAAAATATTCTACCTGCAAGTAAAAGCAACAATTAACTCTGAATCATGTCCAACTTCAGACAATCACCCAAAATGACATCTGTTGTTTTATATATTGCAAATAACTAGCATGAGTTCCTAATCTGGTAAATTCAAGATGATGGTGGTTCATACCTTGGCATCATCTAGGGGAACAAGC
Source organism: Solidago caesia (assembly GCA_028566075.1). Lineage (NCBI taxonomy): Eukaryota > Viridiplantae > Streptophyta > Magnoliopsida > Asterales > Asteraceae > Solidago > Solidago caesia. Next base: position 3,458,678 of record JAOXNX010000019.1, on the reverse strand, counting down.
TGCTCATTATTGTCCATGTATCTCGTACATGCAGCTAGAACAATTTCAGCAGCCCCTTTCCAGTGTACGTGAACCTCAGAATCAGACTGATAAAATCAAAAAACAAAAAAGAATATTAAATGTAAATCATATTTCAGATTTCATAAGTAGAGAGTTCAAGTTTATACATTAACTTCCACAAGAAAGCATATTACAAACATATTGCAAACAACAAATTATGTAGTAGCATTCGCTATGTATTGATACTTCTGATAAATTCAGAGGAAAAAATATCCATGTTTTCATGTTGCTGAATGTGGTTATGGAACATCAAGGATGTACAAATAATTACCCGTCTCACTGCAACACCCCCTCTTTTTTTCTCTGAGTTGAATGGAAATGCATGAATAATTGAAGACTCTGACCTCACCACTTCAAAATTCATTCCAAGCTGCAAATATTACAATATTGATAAGTATCACACCTAAATGTATAATGTATATACAAATGCAAAAACCTGTGAAGCGTATGAACGAGGCAACTAACCTTAACTCCCCACTGAAGAATTGCCTTCTCAGTTGGTGATCCAGAAATCTCAACATCTTTACCACCCTATAAAACACCGAAAATGCCAGTTAAATTGCAGTTCTCAAGATAATTTGAAGATAACGAAAAACAAAAAATCAACTACCTCCGGCAAAAATACACTGCCAGTTGTATTCTGAGCTACACTTTCAATAAGAAGGGATACAATCCTTGATGGTAGCTCTGCAATATTGTTTGGTGGATCAACTTTCTTCCCACAAATATAAGCCTCAACCACAGTCATCTGAGGAAACCACAAAAGGTGTGATAAAAAGTTAAAAGAATATAGGATTTTGGTTAATCAAAAATGAATGAAAGAATATGAACCATAAAGTTATCAATGGAAGCTTAATATCTCACCAAATTCAATGTTAAGGTTCCAGTTTTATCACTACAAATTGTGGTTGCAGAACCCATTGTTTCACAAGCAGATAGCCTCCTAACCTGCACTTGCAGAATTACCAACATTAAACTATTTACAAATTAAACAATCCCAAAGAGAGATCTCAAGGAAAAACTCTAGAACTTACCAATGCTTTGTCCACCATCATTTTCCGCATCGAGTATGCAAGCCTGTTATTATGATGATTGACAAATTAGTCATTTAAAACTACTAAAAGAACCAACTACATAAAAAATACAATTGGTCATACGAACAAAACTTACGTCAAGGTAACAGCTAATGGAAGTCCTTCTGGCACCGCAACCACAACAATAGTGACCTATACATTCTCAACAATTAGTGTCACCAAAAGGAAACAAAAAGACTTTTAACAAAATAAGATCATATTTGAAGTTTAAAAGATAAATGCAGAAAATACATACGGCAACAGTAAAAATTTTGATTGCACCATCAACAGCATCCCCAACACTAGTTTTGCCAGCAATAAATTCTATTCTTCCTTCTTCATCCTTTGTATGTCCAGTAAAAAACCTAACAAGCAGAAGTTACCATCTCAGAGATTAAAACGGTAAAGAATGCAATGTAACAAAACTAGTGTCGGCATGAAACTTTGAATTACCTTATGAGCAGGATGGCAAGAACAGATACGGCTACCACAAGCCCAACAATCCCAATAAAGGTTGCAACCCCATTCAGGCGAACCTAGACAAATATGTAGTCAATACATTATAACTGAGTATTTTTAAACCATTTGCTTACTTCTACAACTTTGAAATGAATGTTTTCTTCCAATAAAAAAGGATAAGATATATGTTTTGTACTAACCTGTAATGGTGTTTCTTCACCGTTGTCTTCTGAGATGCTAGCCATCAGCAACCCCCATTCTGTATGTATTCCCACACTAGTCACCTATAAATGTTGATGTAAACAAAATAATTAACAACAGGAGGAAAACAATCATAATTTAGGTCCATACAGACAAGATTGACACCGCTCGAATAATGTCAACATGTATCATAGATAGAACTGTTAACAGACAGAATCTTTCATACCAACATAGAACCATAGCCATCAGCAACCTTGCATCCAGACATTAAAAATGGTGATTTGTGATCTTTATGCACCTGTTCAACCAAAGAAAACCTATGTTACTACCCACAAACACACAAATAAAAAAGAAAAATAAACATAAATCCGTGGAGCTCACAATTTTACTCTCCCCGGTCATACTTGATTCATCAATAGAAAGAGATTGACCAGAAATTAGAACTCCGTCAGCTGGAACCTGGTTTATAAGTAAAGACCAAAAGTGTAAACAAAGTGAATAACGGAAATCCCAAAAACAACGATACTAAAAGGAAATGTGAAACATATTTCTGACCTGGTCACCAATTTTCAGAGGTATGACATCCCCCACAACGATATCAAATATTGAAATTGACACCCTTCGTCCACCCCTTACAACCTATTGATGTCATCGTTATTTATCAGCATGATTAATATAGGGAAATTGTTAAAAGTACAGATACACTGTTGGAAACCTACCTCCAATTGTATGTTCTGCTTCTCCTCATTTAAGTTTTGAAATTGTAGTGATTGTTTATAGTCACTTACAGCTATAGAACCAACAAAAAAAATTCAGATACGAGTTCTTGCTTATAACACAAGCAAAGACAATATCAACATGTATCGAATGAAGTACCTGTAACAACTATGACAATCATAACAGCCAAAGCTATGCTTCCCCCATCATACCATCCTTTTTTGATACCCTGCAAGACATAGTACAAGTTAGAAAACAAACATATGTAATCTTACTGCAAAACAAGGGTAAATGCAGTAATTGACTAATTGTTAAAAACAATATTGATTCATTAACCTCTGTTTTTATTCCAAGTGCCAAAGAAGCAGCAGCAGCTACCATCAAGATAATCAAGGTAGTATCCCGGCAAGCATCCAAGAGAAATCTCTATAAAACACATAGCATGTGGATATTAAATTAATGCATATTCAAATACCAAATAGTATCTACTGTAGCTAAAAAAGGTAATGAACAAGTACCCAAAAGCTTCGTCCCTTTTTTCGTGGGTAAGTGTTTGACCCAAACACAGTTTTCCTATCTAATATATTTGATTCGTCTTCATGAATTCCCTTATCGGGATTCGTCTTCAACTTTTCTGCTAATCCTTTGACCTGTTTTTTTTCCGAGAAGGGAAACAACAACAAGGTCATCAATGGGATGATATGCTACAAAAGCAACACAGAAAATGGAAGTTTAGTGTGTGATTATATATACATATAGCTTAAACTTACCCCTCCAAAGGTTTGCAAGGCAGAAAAATCATGGTCGCTTGTCATTGAAGCAAGTTGTTCTGGGCTAACATCATAACCACCAGTAGGAATGGGAGTTGGGGGTGCTTTTGGGGTTCCTGTTGCCACGCGGACATTAAAAGTTTGTTCCAATAACATCTTCGAAAAGGTAAACTACACTATGTATAAAATAACGATTACCATCAGGTTTTTCTCCAGCCACTTGGAAAAGGTAGGCTGCCTGAAAAACAGAAGTATTGGATCATAATAATATTTAAGTTACATTAGATTATGTATCATGATGAGATATACTTACTCGTACGACTTGTACTTGAGTTCTGATCTTGGCTAGAGCTTTTTTCTTCTCTTCCTCCTTCTTTAAATCCAAGGTGTATCGAAAACGACGGGAAGCATTCAACACAAGTGCCGCTTGCTTTATCAACACCAATTAAATGAATATAAGCATTTATTTAACATAAATAGAAGTCAAAAACATAAGTAAGACCCGACAAAAATATACTTATACTAATCAAGAGAACATTGACTTAGCCTTATTGTTTGTTTAGTGCCCAACAACAATTCTTTCTGTTCATGTATGTAATATGCATTGAAACAGCAAACCAATTCTCTCCGAGCAACGCAAGTCACAAAAGCAACATTAACAAGATAAAGAAATCTATCATGCATTTTACAGAATTGTATCATACACCATTTATGTTACAAGAAACCATTTATTTACATAACCAACATTAATTGTCATCAAGCATAAATAGATATATTTTAGCGCGGCCTTGGCAATATATCTAATCACCTCACTACATCATATCAGTTGACCCTGTTTCCAAAAGAGACAAACGTAAAAGTAATAAAAAAAAAAAGGCATTTGGATTTTGGCTATATAACCAACACTACGGTTAAAGCTCGTCAGCATAAACTTTAATCATTCATATAATGAGACTTGATAGTAGGTACTGTTTGATCCTAAAATGACGGGCTCAGTGACAATTAGAGATTTGACGTCACAACCATTGCAACTCCTGAATATTCAGTGCAAACCTACCAAGATTTTAGCGAACCTAAGGTGGCAATGGTTGTAGGATAAAAGTATGAGATGAATGTGATTGATGGATTGTTTGTAATGAACGTGAATTCAATGTGTTGAATTGTTTGATAGCATTCAATATGAAAAATGGAATGTCTGAATGCTCTTTGAAAAGTTGTATTTATGGAAGGAATATTTGGAAGGCTGACAAATACTTTTGAAGATTCGTATGTTCTCAGTTTCCTTTTTGTCGTAAAGACTACAGTTCTTTACAGTCTTTACTGTGGTTTTGAATATGCATCTTTTATTATATATACAAATATACGTATGTTATTTGCATAGGGATACTGCCATTTTGATATTCATAGAATCATAGCCATAATATTATTTGTTATTTGAACACTAAGTCCAGTGAAGAGAAAAGTCATGGATCGGGCCAGCTAAGCATGCCACGGCCCATTCCATGCTTATAAACCTACACTTGTTTCATATTCATATCCTTAGTAGTCGATCCTATGTCTTGAACCTTTCTCACATTCTTAGGGAGGGGAGAGAAACCTCTTCACATTTACCTTGATACAAAACCGGTTTGACATCTCGTGGGGAGGAAAGAGAAACCTCTTCACTTTTGCAAAACCCTCTTATAATTCGTGCCCCTCTCTTGGAGAGGGAAGAGAAAACATGGAGAGGGATGTCTTGTTGTGGAGAAGAAAGAGAAAACATTGTTGTGGAGAGGGAAAATAAAACATGAAGAGGGATGTCTTGTTGTGGAGAGGGAAGAGAAAACATTGTTGTGGAGAGGGAAGAGAAACCCCTTCATATTTACTCGTGCCACAAGCCCCTCCCAGGGAAAGAGTGCCACAAGCCCCTCTCTCTCACAGCTTGCTCCACATACACTTTGTGTTTTGATCTCTTCCCACTCTTGCTCGCGCCATTGTTTGATCTCTTCCCACTCCTTTTCTCGTCAATCAGGTACATGTTTATACATCGGGAGTACACTCGCTCCACACCAAGTTTGTGTCTTGTGCATATACTCGCTCCATATCGATGTGAAGAAGATGACTCATGGAGTTTCATTTTGTTTATTTAATCTAGCAGATATGTATACGCGATCAGGTACCGTAGCAAAAATACTTTTAGATTTAATTTAAACAACAGAAAGGCAGTAAACACAATATACGGAGAAGCCAAACACCGTTCAGGTTACCAGGTGAGTTTATGGCCATCAATCAACATACGCGTACGTATAACCCCGGGGGGGAGGGGGGGGAGTAGGTAGAAAAAAGTGAGGGCAATGGCCCCCAACGGCCCAAAAACTTTTAGTGTAGATATATTGTCATACAATTTGTGCTCATTTTTAAGCCAAATTTTATTTTTGCCCCCTACGCTGTAATTTCCAGGGTCCGCGTCCGAGTATAACGCTATAATCAAAGCTTGTCAGCGTAATTAAATCGATCATATAACAAGACTTGATAAGAATAAGTACTGTAGAAAAACTTTTTTCTATATTCAACTTTACCACCAGAAGGCAACAACCACGATCTAAAGAGAAGCCAAAACACGATTTATCGCTGCCAATCAACATACATATACATATATCAAATACAATTGAACACGATATTTGTTTTGACTGATTACACAAGTTATTCAGTAGGCTAAACACATATATACATACAATAATCATAAATATATGACGAATACAACGATATATTGTTGCTGTTTAATCAAAACTTGGAAAAAAAGCAATGTGAAAAAAATAGAGATAGATATAGATATTTTACCCTCCATCTTCTAAGTCTATCAACAGATGCACTTTTAGTTCTAACAATATCAAAAGGATCATTACTCGAACCATCATATTCATGAAAACCGCCGGTACTTCCATCACCGGACTCCAAATCATTCCGGTGTCTCCGGTACGGCGAACCGCTGCCGCTCATTTCCGTCGCAGGAAAGATGACACCTCACCGCCTCAATTTTCCGTTATCTTACACACACTGTAAAAAACACACACAATTTTACTACATAACTGATGTGTTATTCCTCTATTTAACCTAACCAAAAAGATAATACACACACAGGCACTCACACACACACACACACATACATACATATATATATATATATTGCATATATTCGATTCCAGTGGTTTATATGCGAACATTAAATGAAGAAATTACCGAGCAAGTAACGGAAAGCAAGGAATAAGGAATGTATATTAATTGTAGCTATAATTGTATATAATTGTATATGTATATCTGTGTATGTAGAGGTATAGATACAATTATATTTGAAGTTCAGAGTCCAGAGAGATAAGAAAAAAAAAAGGAAACCTGAGAGAGAGAGAGAGAGAGAGAGAGAAAGAAAATTATCAACAGTCTGGAATTGTGATATTTGTTGTCGACATTTATACTCGTATATAACAGGAAGAAACTGAGTGGAGCAGAGTAAGAAAGAAATTTCCTGCCGGTTTCCTTTCGTTTTACACCCAATAAAACAGTTTTCGAAAATATCTTTCGAAAAATGATATTTGTAACACAATTATTTATATATTTACTATTCAGTATAATTTTTATAAGATATTGTATAAGTGAGTAAAATAAGTGTGTCGTCCTAAATATATCAATAATAATAATGATACGAATAATAATTTCCTTAATTTTAACACTATGATATAATAATTGTTAAATTTAAATTTAAATATAATATAGATAGATAGAAGAAGAAGATTGTATTGGTATTTGAATTGAATGTTATTATTTTATTTTATTATTATAAAGATAAAGATAAAGATTGTATTAGTATTTGAATATTATTATTATTAAGAAAGATAAATAAAGATAAAGATGCTTTATTTAAATATGAAAATGGGAAAAAAAAAACAAGACACTTTTATATTTGTTGTTTGTGTAGTCTTTAATTAAATTTTATATTTTCAAAAAGGAAACTTGACACGTATAGAAGGCGAGTATTTACTAGGACCAGTAGGGCATGTACAAATTGTGGTTAAAATGGTTAAAATTTAAGAGTGAAAAAGATGTTATGGTGTTAGAATCTGTTTATTTATGTTATGTACAATTATGATTTGGTTATATATATATATGGTATGAAAATAAGTTTAGAATTAATATTTTTTTTTTTTACTTAATAGACTTAATAATTAAAATTTTAATATATTAAGTTAAATTTTATGTTACATTTTTAACTTAATAAACAAAATAACTGTCAATTACCTGTTTATTACTTAATACATACATACATTATTTATCCATTTAACCACTTAATATACAATAACTAAAAAAAAAGCCCTAAATGACAGTATAAATAAAGTAAAAAAAAGTTTTAAAGTTTTGAATACAAATATAAAATAAGAAAAAAGTAACTAAATTATATAACTTTTCGTTAAAATCAAAATAAATGGTAAATAAAATAAAAGATATATATATCATAATCACAACATAAAATATTACTTTTATACTTAAAATTTCTTGAAAAAGCTTTAAATGATAGTTTATCATTTTCATGTGGTGAGCTACATACACATTATGGATACAAATGAATTCAAAAATTAAAACTTGAATAATCTTAATCTTAATCTTTATATATACTAAAAGACAACTGATCTAACCACTTATTAACCAATCATAGCTTTCTAATCCTCAAAATTGAATATTGATGATGTCATTAAATCTAATTATAATATACTATTAAAAAGTAAAAATCTTAATAATCATTATCCAAATATATTAGTATTTATAATAGTATTTGTAGAAAAAGTCTCACTAATTTACACTTTTTTGTTTTCCATCAAAAATTTACACTTTCTAGCCTTATTAAATGCGTAGGTATTAACTTATAACTATTACATTTTGTAGCCATCAACTTGGAAAAAAAAAATTTATTTTTCATCATTTAATTAATTAAAAAAATTTCAATATATTATTTATAAATTTTTTTCTTTCATAAAATTTTAAACTATATGTTAACAACTGACCTAACCACTTATTGACCAATTAAATCTCTCCATTGTTCCAAATTTAAACTTTGCTTATGTCATCTATAAAAAAAAAATAATTATATGAATTGAGATAATAATTAAATATATGTAATTATCTATTAAACAATTCACGGCTCTAAAAAATAATTATATGTATAAATATCAAGATTATTATTATTATTAAACATATGTAATATGTAATTATCTATAAAACAATTCACGGCTCTAAAAATTAATTATATGTATAAATATCTAGATTAAGATATATAATAACATGAATTCTATTAAATTTATAACAAATTATATATAATGTAATTATCTTGAATTGAGATAATTATATACATACGAAAAATAATCAAAAATCACGGCATACATCAACTTAAATACAGGGGTCGAAAGAAAAGATTAATGGAGAAAGCCTTACGGGATATTTTTTTTATCAATGCAAAAAGGTTTGTCATATTGAATTCTAGAAGACGAAAACATCAACAACTTTATAGTTTTACTCTTTAAGGTATGATTCTATATTTCAATTACTAATCTTTATTTCATTACAATTTATTATATGGTGATCGAAACTATTGACTATATATTCTAAATATATGTGTGTATAAAATAACGTTCAACGATTCAAAATATACATATTTATATTTATATATCATCAATTCCAATACATGTAAGAAAACGAAAGAATGAAATCATAACATTTACATAATAATATTTTTTTTAAAAATTATAACGTTATGGATTATCTTTAATATGTCATAAAGATCCCGTGTATTTGACACGGGTCTAAATCTAGTATAATATAACGAGCAAAGTCCATTTATAATTTATGACTTGCGATATTTACCAAATTCGTTATGAATGTACATTGTATTTTGTTTTTTTAATTTAAAAGATATACATGCATTTGTCATAAAATATAAAGGGGGTGTCTAAAATGCTGCTAGCAGCATTTCCTTAGCTGCTGTCTCCCCTCACATTTAGGAGGGGCTGGGAATTTTATTCAAGCACGTGACAAAATTGATGTTGAATGATGTGGGAGCAGCAAGCTGCTTGCTGCATAGATGATTTTCCCAAATATAAATTAGTTTTAATATTTTAAGTAAGAAAAAAGAGGTATTAATAAGTTAAAAGTTACAAAGCAAAATATCTTTACTATTACTACTATACTAGATGGATGTCCGCGTCATTCGACGGTGATGGTGGTAACCGAGGTGTATTGATTGTATAAGGGGTAATGTAGTTATTTTAGGAGTTAAGGATACGTGTTGTAAATTAATTCATTAAAGGTATTTTTGGTATACCATTTGTTAGACGTGTATTGATTGTATAGGGGCAATTAAAGTATATTAGTTCATGATTTGAGATTTGGCGTAGGGGTGAAATGCTTTATATATGAATATAGATAAAGATTACAACATGTTGAAAAGTTACAAGATTGGAATATGAAAAATACTCATATTATCCTTACATATCTATTTACACTATATATTTTTTATTTCTTAAAATATCTACACTACCCATTTACATCAAGTATCTTTTCATCAATTACCTATACCGCTCGACACCAACGCCACCACCACATTGCCGTTGCCGTTGCTGACGCCGCATTGCACGGGTACCACTCTAGTTTAAATTAGGTATTTAGTAAAATTGTTTGTTTTATGAAAGATTAAAAAATGTAACTAGAAATAGAAGTAAAAAAAAATTTAAATTAGTGAATTTTTTTTTTATCCAATTGAAGGTCGATAGGGGGGTTTTTTTTTTTTTTTTCAAGATTTATAAAATGGGCCTAAATATGAACCAACCCATTTCATACCTTTACTCTTAACCCAGCTTGAAACTCACATAT
>JAOXNX010000019.1:3376651-3395526 GCA_028566075.1 Solidago caesia | reverse complement strand
ACTTAACGGCCAAATTCGACGGCGTCTGTTTGTAATTTTTGCCAGGGTCTTGATTGAAAAAAACAAGCGAGTTCAGGAGAAAAATTATAATTTTTTGAGTTAAGACCTAAAACTGTAAAAATTGACCACTTCAAGGACAAAAAATGTAATTTGTCCACAAAAGAATGATTTTTACTGTATCACACTGAAACAAAGTAAATAGTAAAACAAAGAAAGAAGTCAGGGACAAGCAAACCGCCGGTAAGAAGAACCCATCCCCCTTCCATCTCCGTCTCTCTTCGTCTTCCTCCGCTACAAGCCGCCGCCGGCCACCGGAGCTTCAACCCACCCATCCTCTTTTTTGTAAGTTTTTTTATACTCTGAATTATTTTAGATAATTTAGTTAATTGTTAGATTAATTAATTTTTAAATTTAATTGTTGGATTAATTTTATTAATTGTTAGATTTAGTAATTGTATCTTGAAAGTGAGCTTTTTCTTGCTGTATTTTTTTTTTATTTTTGGAGTATGCTCCATTACATTTCATGTTATGATTCTTTCTTTTCTGGTAGCATATGTACGTACAGTTTTGGTTGCCATGAAATTGTTTGTATGGTACCTGTTTTCTAACTCAAATATATGGCTATTTTATTCTAACTAGCTTGTGGATTTAGAAAACCCACCCGAGGTTCGGAGAGTTATATATCATTTGGAGAATCTGTTTGTTCCACAGCCCAGCCTACAGTTTGCAAATGCTTTGGAAGAAAAGAAGGGAACTAATGTAAAGTCGATATATTTAAATTAAGTTGTGATAATATCCAATTCGGCCAATTGGCCACTAATGTAGTAAAGTCGATATATATTTAGGAATGCTATTATTTTAGAATTTGAACCTTTCAGCTACTTGTTTATCCAGTAGTTATTTGGATATGAAAGATCCGGTTTGTTCTAGTAGATATCAATCATGTTTAGTGAAAAGAATGTTTGTAAGTAATGTGTCATGATGTTGGCTATCATAGTTCATTCTTCATCTCGACAGACCTGTCGGATACTTGGATTTTCACATCGTTCGGCCCACAAGTTATGATGTACATAAGTTTTTCCATTATCGATATATGTTAGTTAAGTCCAAGTATGTTCCTGGTATCGTAAGTTAGGCTCTGAAAGTGGAAACACGCATTCCATTAGTTATCCAAATTCCAAAGACATTTAATTATCCAAAGATTGTTGATGTTATGTATCTATGTGTTGTTTAGATATAAAGTTGTAGTAATAAACGGTGAAGTTAGACTTTACCACATTCTCATACCCATAGAGAATAAAACAAACATTAGTTTTGTAAATGATTCTCAGTCCAATGCATAACCAATACTGCAGTTTGTAAGTAATCATACCCATTCCTATGTCTGCTATTAAACCGATACCCGTAGATAATCCTGACTGCAAACCTAACGTCACCTCATTATATTAGAAGTCTTGGGTATTAAGTTTGAGGATTGGTAGCGGAAATAGTCTTGATGATCAACATTTACCTTAGTTGACACATAGTTATCTAAGTTGCATAGGTAATACCTCTTTCTTGGGTCACTGATGTGAGAAGTCCAATGGGAGCACCACTGGTGAGCCGGTCTCATCCATATTCTGATGTAAAGTAAAGTTGATCTTTTTTACCCAATTTATTTGAATGTTGGCAGCGTTTAACTTTATACAAAATAAATGTAAGTTAATGGTTTATACTAAGTGGTTTGGTGGTTATGTAATGTTAATTCTAACACCAAACTTATTGATTATCAGGTAACTTTTATGTATTTCTTGAAAGATAAGTAATCTTTTGACACAATGGATCTCGATCGCTTTAGACTTGACATTGATGAGCTAATTAATGAGTTTGCAGAGGTACCCACTGAAAACTCTTTTTTCTTTTTTTTTTACCGTTTTATTCATTCAATATTGACTAGTAGAGCCTGTAGAGATGGCAAAATGGGCGTATTATGAAGGCTGGGTAATAGGTTGTTACAAGTCAAGTGGGGCTGACTTAAATCTGTCAAAAAAAAAAAAAAGTGATATATTGTTTCAGGAATAACCTTGTTTTTTTTAAATTTAAATAATGGCTTAGAAGGTTTTTGTGCATTAACCTTGCACTTTGGACAATGTATCAGTTTCCTTTGGCTCTTTTTTGTGTACCAGTCAACCCTTTAGATATAAATTATAACCCAGATTGATCGGTTCAAAGTAAACGGGTCGAAACTACCACATCTGTTGAATGATTAGTACTCCTTTTGATGAACTTTATCAGTTTATTGGAATTATTTCAGGGTGAAATGACATCATTGGCTGATATGAAGAGGATATGGCTTTCCAAAAAGTTCTCATGTATCTATGAAGCTAAGCCCAACACAAAATTGGGATTTTTTATGCAATCTTTGTATGCCCATTCCATTGGTATACCCTCAAAATTTAAAATTGCTTCAGGAATGGAATAATGGATGTCCATTATTCATTATGATATAATATGGATGATACTTTTTATGTTCTTCTGCAGGTTATATGACGTCTACTACGTCTCTGTCACACAGGCTGGGTGGTCTTTATTGCCTTTACTGCCTACATGAAACGCAACCATTTAAGCCCCCCTTCAGAATTTATATATGCACACGTATGTTATCTCCTCCTCCTGAATTTGTTGCTTTATCTCTAAAGGGTCTAAATGAAGAAAAAAGAAAGGGAAATGAAAACTAGGTTAAAGGAAACAGCTCAAATAGGTTCACGTTGAAAGTCGCACAAAATATATTTTGAAGGCATTAAGACCTCTATCCTTCTAAATCAGTATGTTTAAAAAGTTATCTAGTTATTAAAATGATATAATTTTTGTATCATATTTGACATACCTACCAAATTTAAAAACTTCAGACAATAAAAAGATTCATGTCAAGCCAGCCAACCCAACCTCAAACAATTTTTACCCATTTAAACCTGAACCCACTTCGACTGGTTACCCAATTCACTTATTTATTCACCAATTCTAGCTTAGGGGTCAGACAAAATGGAAGGAGAAATATGCAATAGGTTTTGACTTGTGATATTGTCGGTGTTTCTAAAATTTCTTCTTGTTTTAAGTAAATAGATTGTACATTACCTGATTACCTCCCATTCAACAGGGGAAATAAAGAGGCTCAAGGAGCTGGTTATTGACGCAAAGAAAGAGAATATAGGAGTTGTTGCACCTTTAGTCAATAGTATGCTAGATAGGAACTTGTTCCTTTATGGGGCTGTCGACTTGAAAGAAGGATCCACAGAAGAGAGAGTGAACGAGCTAACGGAAATACAGAATGCCCATATTCAACATGCAAATAAAAAGTAAATCTTTAGTTATTTCTTTATCCTTTTTTTCAACTACGCTGTCGCTCTGCATATGAAGCCACTAGGGTTACTTCTTCGTGAGTTGAAGACCAATAATTCATGTCATGTATATAACTAGAGGTGGCACTTTGACCCATATACTTACAAACCAATCTGGTTGAGTTGTGGTTGATCTATAAAGGTCAAATGGGCTAAACTAGAGGATTTAACTAAAAAGGGAACCGGGTTAAAGTGATTCCAAGTCCATTGAAATGCGTAAAAATCCTCCAAGTTGGTTGGGTAGAAAGATTAAATCATTTTTGTATTCTAATGGCACATTATTTACTTACAAGATTAAAAGAAAAGGATAAAAGATGTGGTTGCAAGTTAGTCCAACTCAGCCAACCTGTTTTTACCCACACTAAAATGTTACCATTTTCAACTGTTACCCAACTCACCCATCTTGCCACCTCTATATATAACTTTCACAAAACCAATGATCTTGGTGCACCATGTTGCTTCTTCTGTGTTATGACATGAACTATCATTAATTCTTGACTTTGCTCCTTGTTTTGGAATAGGTTATTTGCAGACACACAGATTAAACGTTACATCCACATGGACATGGTGAGTATGCAAATTCAATCCCTCTATATAATATGTAGGGGTTGTTTAGTTATGCCTTTGTGAAGTGATTATTCGATTTCAAGTATCAGAATCAGATAAAATCCCTACTCTAAGAATCAGAGTTCAGAACAAGGCATTTATATAATCATACTTAGGAATAATTATGTTAACTCATTACTAATGACCAGTAACGAAACGTCAAATTTTTTGGGTTTTTGCAACAACCGTATGCCAACTTCTTCGTACTTTGCAGCATATTCAACCCACCCACCCCCACCCCTTTTTTTTCCTCCTACTCCCGAAACAAACACACTCACTATATGTATATTCATTGTTTTTATTTGAGATGCTGATTCAGTTCATGCTTCTGATCCAGGGAAAAGAAGTTGATCTCGATTCACTCACAAAAATGTCAAGAGATTATTACATTGCGAAAGAGCTAGCCATCAAAGGTTCTTTCTCATCCTCATATAATCCTGCAAATTTTAATTATTATTACTTTATTTATAGTCTAATAAAGTCAGATAGTTCATTCCATCATGTCGAAGTTTCCTGTCATATTTTTAGTCTGAAGTCGCATGTTCAATTTCAAAGTCAAACACAAGTTTTAGGAGTTGTGAATCATGGATTTTATTTTTATTTTTGGCTGCCATGCTAACTATGATAGAGAGGCTCAACATTTTTATTAACACTAGGTGGCAAGATGGAGGCGGACTGGGTAATTTGTTGAAACAGTTTTGGGTTGGAATGGGCACCTAAGAACAATTTCTTATCCAATTTTAAATTCTTACTGCTAAAATTTATCCAGCTAGTTCTGATTACAGAAACCAGAATGTTACCATAATAATGTGAATCTTTGGATAAAACTATTTAGGTGGTTGTATGCATTTTCAACCCATTTGACATGTTTTATATTTTGCGTAAGGCTTAAATTTGACACACTTGACATATTAAACAGTCTAAATTGACCTTTCCATATGTATGTGGGTTGTAATTGCCACCTCGGATTTCTTACAAATTTTAGTATTTCCAGCTCAATAAATTGTAGTTGTATACATCTTTATTGAAAACCCGATAGATTCTTGTTTTTCATTTACCTTTTTCTCTGTTGGTCATGCAACAGAAGCTGAAAAGGTGGTAAACACACGAGACATAAAGCACATTGCAGAAAACCAGACACTGCTTGGAGATATAATAGGGAAAACAACTGAAGATTGGAACATTCAGAAAGAAACATTCTATCAAAAAACGGGGCTCAACCAGGGGCTCAATCAACAGCAACCGATTGAAAACCTAAACTTTGAGCAACAAAACGGCAATGGAAACTTGGACCCAGCCGAGTTCAATGAGAATATAGTACTAGAAGATGCAGATGGAGGAAATGATCATAACTTTTGTGATGAAGTACCATTGAACATGGAAACGGAAGATGCTGATGCAGGAAATGATGACAACTTTTGTGATGAACTAGAGCAGCAGCTGCTATCTTGGATGGAATTCTAGTTGTTTATTATGCATTAACGTTCTACGTCGGGTGATGGATAGTTTAGTCTTGTCATGTTATGCAGTTTTGTTAGTTAAGCATTTTTGTTAGATATGTATATAGTAGAACCTGGTGGACTTTGACAAAAACAGATAAAAATACAGATTTTTGCTGGCATCTTTTTTTAAGCTCATATTTGCTCATTTTGTTTACTATACATAGAATTTGAATGCCTAAAAGTACAACAACAAATAACTTTTCATCTTTACCACTTTTGTTGCATCTTATACAACTTTACCGACATTATATGTAGCATGTCTCCATCTTTGGTAACCTCACACAAACATATATCTAAGAAAGTTGTATTGTATCTATATCGTCACCTCAAAATCCATTTTGGTTATAAATGATTAAATAGATTAAATATATTTAAATAATATAAATATGGAAACATCGAAAAATTCAATATTTGAAAAAAAAATTTCCAAATAAAAACTGTTCTTAAATTTTTAAAAATTAAGACACCACTTATCTCAATTATAAAGTACTAAAGATATAGATAACATGTATTAATACCTAAAATCAAAATCAAAGTTCACATAGTTCATATTATTAACTATTTAAAGCATAAAATTTCCATTTGTTTTATATTTTGAATGTGGAATGGGGAGTAATTTTTCTAAAATCCCCCCCCCCTTTTTTTTTTTTCATTGCCGCCCCTAATAAGTCTCATGGGTCAACTTTGCTTGGCTCACGGTCATGCGTGTTGACCCATGGTGCGATGGTGTCCAACCCGGTTTTGACCATCTTCGTGGTTTTAGCCCGTTTAGTTATTTCATTCTATTTTTGGGAGTTTTAATAAATTCAAGTTCAGGTATTTCATCATTTTTCGTGTGCAACCTTTATGCATCATATGTAAGTGGCGTATAATTGTGTTAAATAAACTAATTCTTTTATGTTTCTGCAAGGGACCAACCCAACCATTATTTCCCTAACGGCCACCTGCCTAACTGGTACTTCATCATGGCTCCAGGGCTCCAGGTTTATCATCTAGTCAAAAACCTTTGTCATTAGGAAGGCTTCAAAAATATTCATTTCCTAACTTCAATGTTAGAAATCCTTCATTAGGTAGCTCTACGAGTCCTAATGTATTAAAATGGTCATTTGACCAAACAAATAAATAATGATTTTAGACGTAATCATGAAAAAATACACCATTTTAGATAATGGAAAAATACACCAATTTTTGGGTAATAAGAAAATACCACAACAATTTTTGGGTAATAAGAAAATACCACCTTTATTAGTTGGTATAAAATACACCATTTTTGAAATAATGGACCTGCCATTTTTGGTAACTTCACTAAAGTGACCACCAATTATTGTCGGAGAAAAAGACATCAACTTTTGTTGAAAGTAACTTTCATTATTAGAAAATGACCACCAATTCTTGTCGAAGAAAAGACACATCAACTTTTAGGTAAAATGCCTTTAATTCATCCATTATTTCCTTAAAACGGGATAAGTCGGAATCTTTCGACTGTCTCGTTATTATTAATAGAGATGGTTAACAACTCTATTGATTTGTGATGACTGATGAGAGATGTGCATTTTCTTGTACAATAATAGAGTGCAATATCATATCACGAAAATGAATATAAGACTAACTTTAACGCCAAACGTATTAGTAGCACGTTCCATAAAATACGCCAAAGTGTCAATGCGAGTTAAATTTGCCGGCATATTCGTCGGTGTATTTGGCCAAAGTGGCGGCCACCGCGCCGGAAAGATGGGTCATGGGTGTATTGGGTTTTATTTTATTTTTTTTTTTTTTTTGTTGGTATCCAAACAATTGAATGTTGGCCATCATTTTTTTAGAAAGTTGTCGAAGATGATAGATTTATATACATAAATCAATTTTAGCCCCTGAAGTATGATATCATTTTAAATATATATATATATATATATATATATATTTAAATTTTCGTTTTAGTCTTTAAAAAGTTTATAAATTGATTAAAAGTGTTGCAAATTAGTTTCTAAGTGTTTATAAATTTATTATTATTAATTATTTTTATTTTAATTATTAATGAAATGTAATTATTAATTTAATGTGTTTTATAATGTGGTTTTTTAACGTTAATATAAATGATGACGTGACATCAATAAAATAAGATTTCAACATAGTATTAACAAGTGTGATAAATCAATATACTGCTTATGTAATATCAATAAATTGAAGTTTCGGTGTAGTGGATTAAAAATCGTCAAAGGGGCCATAGGTAAATAAAACAAATAATAATAATAAGAGATGACATGGCAATTATGATCTTTCAGAACTGAAGAGCCAGAAATGTAACTATCTTCTTGCCTGTTAAAAGCAATATCATTATAAATATAGACTAAGTTTTACACATTTATACCGAGCAACTAAATTGAACAATCATCTCATCAAGAGATGACAACTTTACTCTACATGTGTTTGACTTCGAGCTTTGATTATGACGTTGCGTAAAAATCTGTGATTTAGTATGACTAGTAGAAGTAAATTACCCGTTTTATCAGCTGGCAACTCAACTTAATTCTTTTGGCTGGACATTGATGAACTGCTTTCAACTCGCTTGATTTCGTTTAAAACCTCTTGCAAAGTAGGTCGCCTTGACTGTGTCAAGTTACTACTTTTCGAGATACTTAGTAAAGCATGAAGATGCTTTAAACATGAGAGATACTCGCCCTTTATGTCACCAAAATCAGATAACGACATCGGAATTCCAAACTGTACAAGAATTAAAATAATAATTAAAAAAAAAAAAGAGTATGCCAATTATGAGTGTATTTCTATTCATTAGTACAAGGGTATAACCGTGATTACCTGTCTATAAGCAGAAATGCAATCAAGAAGAGCATTCTCAGCCTTGGAGTATCGTGTGTCCTTTCCCTATTTCCCAATTGGATAAAATGGGGGAGGAGGAGGATATGTGGAGATCAGATAAGAAAATTCGAGTTTATAAAATAAAATACCCAAGAAGTGGACATTAATGCAATCTTCTATATCAATATATGTATTCAAACTAAGGGGATTCCAAGTTGGTCACGATTTCGACCCGTTTAGTTATAAACGGATTGATTTGGGTACAGGTCAAATTGAATTGGTCAAAAACCACCCAAATTGTATTTAAATGCTTACTACCTCCTAAATCTTGTTCTTCAAAAACATTAGAGTATTATCTCAATTGTATTACTTTTGTCATTACTTTAATTATAAATCTCAAGAACCAGACCACTTTTGAGTTGCACACATAACGAGGCTTTGGCCTGTTACCCAAAATCTGCCAGACCCACAATTTGCCACTTATAAGTTTAGAACAGTTGCAATCTATAAACTTCTATCAAGGAGAAACCAAATTCCACTCGTATCATACACTATAGAAGGTAACGCATTCTGCAGCATCTTAAAATATGGAAGTACTTACAACAGACCCCAATAAGTCAGCCTCTGCAACTTCCAGTTGGCTCAAAGCATTTAATGCTTGCAACTGCATAACATCAAGAACCAATATAAGTAAATTTCACCTCAAAATTACATAGTTATTATAGTAATATATGTATAATAATGCTATCAAGAACCACGTACATAAATGTCACGGCAGGGAAAATATGCCAAAAAGAAACCTACGAGATGGAACATTATGGGACTAATACTACTACTTAACCTAAAGTTGGAACATAGATATCTATCTTTCCCAACTTTCTAACACATTTTGAGAATAATGCAAGGAATTGCTGGAATTAAGAGATTTCAACTTTCTTTAGCTTCAATCACTTGGCATCTACTAAGATGAACATCAAAATCATCACTCTGGGAATGCATTTACAAAGAGCCATAACAAAGATATACACGTCTAAGATGACAAATGAGTTTTGCTTCTTATGGGAACACTTCATTCTTGGCCATAACCAAGTATAGTGTTATTCGTTGGATCAAGGAGAGAACCTAACACACATACTGGTTTACTTTTCAGATTGTACATTTTCAAACCACCAACAAATGCATGCAAACTTAGAATTATGTATAGTGATAAGTGTGTTTTGATAAGAATTTCAAATGAATTGACTGTCTACAGTCGCCGGCTAGGAGTTCTGGTGTATTATATCTTACTGACATTTCCTCTCCCGCTTCCCCAACTCTTGAAATTATTAGCACGTAAAGCATCCATGCTGCAATTTAATCATATTATCATGAAGGCTGATGGAGCTGAAATCAGATAGGAATACAGGCTAACAGAGTAAAAATATAATGAAACCTACTTAGAACATAATGAAACCCCTTCCACCAAAATCCACATTTTATTGCAGCTAAAGAAAAAGAAAACTAAATGCAAGTCCAATAGGGTCACATTTTTTGGAGAGGGGGTGGTTTATTTACTTCTCAAACAGTATATATTGCTTCAAATTTTCATAATGATTATATAATGCTTACATGCAGCCAGGCAAATATATTTAGCCACATAAAAAAATAAGAGTTCACATAGAACATTAATGTGTTAGATGTCAACAAACTCATATGCAGCTAAGACCACCAATCTTATATCATTCAATTACAGCTTTAACATCAAAACTCACAAGCGAATTGAGATACGATCTTGGAAGTAACGTTTATGACCAATGGAACCAAATTATTAGACAAACTAGTATGGCACTGACCAGTATAAGCAAAGCTGTGCGCTGAGTGTGCTTATCTGCCCTAGCTACTTCATAAGACTTGCGTGTTGCTCCTTGTTTACTAAACTTATCCAAAGTCTGTTGAGCAACCCTGTCAAAGAATACAATGTCTTTTAAAAATATAGAACCTCCATGATATAATATGGAGTGACATATAAGAAAACATTAACGTTTAACATAAAATGTCAAGGCAGGGCAAACAGTTCTAATAGAGGCACAAAAACAACATACCTACTAGAATATTTCAGCAATTGATGTTTATAGACATTTATCAAATAGAAAGCTAAAAAATGACGATTAAGATTGCATGGAGTTAGCGAACTGAATTACAGATAACTTTATTCCTAAGCAATTGAAACAACCTAAAATCTAATGGAACATCAAGTGAAAAAAATAAACAGGATCCCACATCCACACTGAATAAATTCAAGTAGTAACTGAAACCTTATTGCATTGCCTAGATGATCTCTTGCATTGTCAATGAATGTGGCTGCTTGAGAAATATCCCCACTTGTTTTCCTGTATAGGAGGTACTCCACCCTAGCCATGTGAAGCATGTTGGCAGCTATCTGACGCGAATAAAAGGAACATTATTCTTCATATTTATTGCAAATAAATTCTGACATTGCTACAATTAGGTATATATCAAACTTATCCGTTTTATATATCATAGTTTAGCATTGAAGTAGCAAGTACCAGGGGGTCAAGAAAAGCAAGAAGTCAGATATGTAGCAGTTCAGACAAAAATATAGCTTTGAGCATGACAAATAAAAAAACGACATTTAGTGACTTAAGGAGTAATACAATATAGCAGAAACCTGAATATGATCTTGGGGAAGCAACTCTCTTCGTGAATCAAGACATCTACAGCATAAATTAGTCAAAGCCTCAAACCATGTTTCACATCCATTACAATAAATATTAGAGTTAAGCAAGCAAACCTTTGTAGGAGTTCTTTTGCCTCCATCAAACTCCCTGCTGACTGAAGAATAATCAATGCAAGGCTTTCAGCTGCAATCACAGTTTCCAAAGACTTCCATCCCTGACCAATCAAAGATTTTTCAATTATCTTTACCGACACTTGTCAGATAGCAACACAAAGAAACAGGATCACACCAAGGAAAATAATGAAG
The DNA here is from genome assembly GCA_028566075.1 of Solidago caesia. Classification (NCBI taxonomy): domain Eukaryota; kingdom Viridiplantae; phylum Streptophyta; class Magnoliopsida; order Asterales; family Asteraceae; genus Solidago; species Solidago caesia. The sequence continues at coordinate 3,384,244 of JAOXNX010000019.1, read as the reverse complement.
CGAATAATCCGACCTACAAACAGCTTCGAGATATAAGGTGACACATTTGTAAAGAAAAACCGGTACCATAATGCTCATAATCCCCTAACATTACAAGGTGAGAGTCGAGACACATCATAGTGCAATTTATTCCAGATTCACAACGAGAGACTTATATGATGACAGAATAGACAAAGTAGAAAAGCTAAATCCAAGCCCTCAAAAACAAAACATATCATGCCAGAGTGTTCAGAAGACTAGCTCTTGCAAGTTGCAGAAAACTGTATAAAATAAATGAGTCAACAATGATTTTCATGAATAGTAAAAATCTATGTGCTAACCTTGGACATTTCCATTGTATGCAAGATTTTTCTCTGTATGTTCAGAGCATCAGGGAATTTACTGATGCTGATATAGATCTGCAAGGATTAGATAAATCAGAACACCTGTAACCACTGCATATGCCATATATATGTAATATAGCAAGGAATGGTCCATGCAATCAGGGACGACATAGGACAATGTTGCAAAAGACTTAGAAAAGCTAGGGGTAGTTAAAATAGTCTAACATCATAGACAAACAAGATTATATCCATGTGTCATATTTGGTTTATGTAAAATTATACTTGAAAATGCAGGGACAATTTTGTTTGTCGACTAACTTGTCACTTATCTAGAGTAGCGGGGTCTATTTTGGCAGGGTTTAACTGGTATAATATCATAGATATCATAGGATATCTATAGTAATAATAATACTTTCCTAATAATAAAATAATATTATCTATTAATAAATTATTAATAATATCATCCTGATCTTATCCTTCAAAAGCCATGTTCTATGTGGAATCTCAAGTAACAGGTTATGCTCCAGATTTTGGATTTGATTCTAGGGCTCTATACATTGGGACATAACTTCTATGCGGTCGGCATGGAGTTAATCATACATTTGTATTGGGATTTGCTGCATTTGCATAAGGAGTTCGCTTTAAGAACCTCATTTTCTACACGACTTCCTCCTAGAGAGTTTACCCACATGTGATCTCATGCTGTTACTTTCCTTCCAGGTACAGGGCGAAGGATTCATTAACATATTTTTCTAATCCTTCTACTAGAGTATAGTTGCCAGAAGTCACAATCTTTTGATATTCTTTAAGATAAGTGTAGGAAGAGTGCGGTCCAGGAATCCTTTAATAGCATTTGGTAATGATAACTGGTGAGTATATTTTGATACCCGTTATTTAAGTTGAGAGGGACCTTCTTAAAGAGTCAGAATTATCTTTGTGGCACCAATAAATTGAAATAATCGGTCCACTGGTATGGCCCCCTCAAGAACATTTTTTCTTAATCTAGAATAATATCTTTGTTGCAAAAGGTGGGTGAATGTGTTTCGGCCACCTTCATCCACTATCTAGACACTGAGCTATAAAAACTTGTGTTCATTTTTAACCATATATCATCATATATGAAGGTTTACTGCTTTACTATATAAACAAACAACGTAAAGCATAACCTGGGCAAGATACTGTAGTCTCCTCATGCATAAGAAAGTTTCTCCTTGTCCACCTTCCTATATAGTTAAACAAAAATCAAAATGACACATAGATATCAAGCAAATAGATAGAAGTTAATGTACAGAAAAAAGTGCACCTCAATTATCCGAATAGAATCCTTTATTAAGACTTCTGCGTCCTTCCAATTTCCTTTAAGGTAAAGTACCTGCAAATAAAGATTAAACATTTACTGAGTGAAGGTCAAGACTCTAGGCTAAGAGTACGAAACATACATATCTAAGAAAGCTTGGATAGATACATAACTCATTTGTAAATATAACTTTTCCAAACTGGACACATATTACCATAGAATACTTGCATGGATGATAGTTTTACAATATAAGTAGAGTAGTAGTAAGAGTAATAGTTGGGGAATAAGTAATAACTAAGAGAATAATACGCTTGTTCGACATAAAGAGACTTAAAAAGTATCTTTCTCGAGTAAGTAGCATTGTAGATAAGACCCGTATGCTAAAACGTATGTGTCCATGAGACAATTAATTACATATGGGTAAATGGCATAAAAAGGTATCAAACTAATACTTATTTCTCAACTGAGGTACTTAACTCTATTTTTTTCACCATTTAGTAGTTGAAAAGGAAGTATACTTTTCGAGGCCAAAAACCTTTTATGGTGAAACGATTGAAAGTTGAGTCCTTAAATGATGCATAAAAAGTTGAGTACCTTGATTAGGATTTTGGTATACGTTCGATACCTTTTCATGTCATTTACCCATCTCACAAAAGTTGATTACCAACCTGCCACAGCCCACAGGATCGCAAAGGCCTCTTACTACTAAGATATAAGAGACATAACGAGGGCACGTGAAAATACATAATTTTCCTAATGGTCAAAATGGGTTAGTTTTGTCACCTATTACACTTATTTTAATTTGACCTGTTTCTTTTAGACCACATTTTTAACTTAACTCGTTTTAACTATTAGAGATTAAATAATTTCCTTGTTATATCATTTTTTTGTAAGTAAATGGGTCAAAATTGCTACCTCAACTAGAATCCCTGTGGTTTAGACCCAAGTGAAACATCGCTCAATACAAATCTTAAGAAATTATGAGTATCTTCTCTTTAGTCCTCCACTCTAGTCAAGACTAAAACCACATTTCAGCACTACATACATAGACAAACAAAATAATAAGAGACTACCCCGCATATTCTAAAATGAAATAACTGATTAACAGGAGGAAAGAATAAGAGAGGAAAATACAAGATAAAGCTATCTCATAGTAGTACCTTTCCTAAATGATACATAGTCTCCGCATAGTCAACATGACCCTCTCCCAAAGCTCGCCTCTTTATCTTTGTAGAAAGAAGATAATGTAATACATCAACTACTGGAGAAATAGAAATAAAAAAGGGGGGAAATTTTGTATATATCTGAATTAGGTCATACCTTTAAAGCACGCTGCCATTTAGGACATGGAAGTCAACAAAGATGCAATGTCAGTAATAATACATTGAATAATACATCGTAATAATACATTCAGTTAAAATATAGCATCTGAAGCTAATAACTCGCACAATGATTTTTGAACGGCAAGTTGGATGGCTCGAGAATCCACACTGACATCCAAACGGGCAGTATGCGGACCTCGAATCCACGCTACACTCATTACCACCCCCAAGGGATACCCTCGGGGTTACCGCGAGGAGGAAAATCCCTATAGTGAGGCTTGAACCCAAGACCTCACTTTGGGGAAACAACCCCCACCACCCCATCTGAAAGCAGGTGGCACCTACAACAACAAGCATCACAAGTTAAAACAAAACATATATAAAGCAAAGCTTGTGAGTGATGATGGTATAGCACAAGTTATTCCAGTGTTTTTAAAGATTTTGTGCAAAAGGGCAAAGAAATAGCATTGAATATACATATATATATATATATATATTGAAGTGTCACCAAATAGGCTACTCCTACATAATTCCACCACTATTTATTGAATATAAAACAAAAAAAAATTACATGTCATAGCCAAAGAAATCACAAGACAGCCCACAAGATACTGGGAATCGGCTAGCAAAATACTCGAACTTAGACTTGAGTCAAGCTCGAACTACTCGAGTACATATTCAAGTCGAGGTGGAGTATCAAAAAACCAAGCTCATAACGCTCGCAGGCCTTATCATACTTGTATCATTTTACAATTATTCCCTTTATATATATGTGTATTTTAACATAAATGTAGTATTGTCAGATCATGTAGAGTCAAGCCGAAACATGTCGAGTCGAGTCAAGCCAAGCTCAAGATTATCAAGTCCATTGGTAAAAACCGACTTATATAATTTTAATATTGATTATCAGTAGTCAGTAGAGCTCAAAATTGTCAATGTGCTAATCGAGCTTTTTGAAAATGAAGGCTTCGTCGACCTCAAGCTTCGAGTTTGATAATCGAGACCAGCTCGACATGATACACAGTCAAACATAAATAGTAAATACAAATGATAATTACATGATCAACTATTTTGTTGTTCTAAACAAGGTTACTAAACGCACGGCATAGCATAAATGAAAGAGCTGTTACCTTTATGGATATTTTTTTAAAAGAATCATCATTTATCTCCCTCTCTTATACCACCTCGACCAACAACTATCCGAGGTTGTAAAACTCAACTAACTCGGCAAGGACTCAGCCTCAACTCACGTCTCTGCTGCCAAAGCAAGTTAACCTGACTCAGACTACAAAGACGGTCAACTGGGTAAAACTCGGGTCAACACAGGTAAAACTCGGCCAACTTGGGTCAGACTCGGGTCAAAGATGGTCTCTTTTTTAATAACTTTTTCATTTTTTAAGTAAAAATTTAGTAAGATGATCACTTTATCTTTTAATTCTTGTTTTATTACCAAGTTATTGTTTGTGTTTGTCACTAATTTTTCTATTAATCTGTTAATCAATCACCTAATATTTATATTTTCAAACTTTGAAGTATTACGTTTATGTTTCTTAACAATAAAGTTTGAACTTTGAAGTATTATGTTACGGTTATGGTTTCTAAACAATTATGTTTAAGTTTGAAGTTTCTAGTGTATTTTAATTTTCTATTACATATGACTTCAAAATTCATTTTTATATATAAACATCCCAAACCGATTACCCCCAGCGAGTCCGAGTCGCCAAAAACTTGCAACCATCCATGGTAGGCAGTCAACGGAGTCGGGCATCCTTGCCCCGGACCGCATGAACTCGCTAAAAATTTTAAATTTTTAGTTTTTGTAAATTAAAAACTTGATTTAAATTAATCAATCATCACAGGTTGTGCACAGTTCTAGACATTTATAAACTAAGACCCCTTAATGTGTAGACCTGTTTCCTTAGTGGATTTCAAAAACTGAGTTTATACATGAAGAAGATTAGATTTTAACTTATATCATACATGCTTATGTGATATTAACATGGACTTAGCGTTTCACTCATGCATTGTTGGACATACAATCTTATAATTATGGTCACATTTTACAATTTTATAACTCAAAAAATCATAGATACTTAAACTAATAAAAAGCATGAATGGTTGACATGAGGTTAGGGGTGCCAAATATTGCAATTTTTAACATCCACAGATCCACTATATATGAATGCAAGTGTGATAATTACATACAAATGTTTTGATGTATCTACTATTCTTGCAACCTACTATTCCAAATATAAGCATAATCCCGAGACAACTTCAACTTTTAAAGGCCCGTCATTTAAAGAAGTTTATTCATATAGATTTACAAAGTACATGAATCTCTTGTTTGTTCAAATTAAATAAATATAACAAATAAGAGAATGACTTTAGGATTCCAAAACCAGCTAGATATAAAGGATGATCGAGTATAAAAGAACATCACAAATTAAGTTAAGAAACACACCAACTCTACATATACATTAGCATTACAGCGTATAGGCCAACATTTAGACATTAAAGGCAAGGTAACTATTATGTTTTGTCTTGTGACTTTAGTTGGCATTATCAAAAACTAAACCCATACCTTGTGAAAGAAACTAAACCCATACCTTGTGAAAAAAACTAAACCCACACCTTGTGAAAGAAACTAAACTCATACCTTGTTAAAGATGACGTGACTTACCCTATTAAGTTTTTGGTCTTCCATTGGAAAAGAAAAAATTAAAAACACATTGTGATTTTTTCTGGTCAGTTAAATATAGCAACTATTAAATTAATCCATCATGTTTTGCGTAGAAAAATAAATATATAACTAATTCAAGGATAGGTCAACCAAATTGGCTGACTATCCAGCTAAAAATATATACCTCGTAGCAAGTTAGGGCTTCATCAAGTTTTTTTTGCACAAGATAGAACTGGCCAAGATTGTGTAGAGCAGCACCAACCCTACAATAAATACAGATTACAGAAATCATGATATGCAAATTTATGATTGACACGGCACCTAGTAGCTGGAAAATCATGAAACTAGATGAGTGACTAGTAGAGACAGGTGAACCAATATTGCTAGCTATAGTGGCTCAATTTAAATTACATGCTAATGACACTAATAGAGTTTATTACTAGCATGTTAGAAAGGATGTTGAGCATTGCATAGAACAAATCGAGATTCTGGTGGAGCAAGAATGATGGTTTTTTGGCAATATATGAGATGGTATGTAACTTGGGCATGCAAATTCAAAAGTCGATGTGTGGGTTCTTTTATTTGATTTTTTTTTGCTATAATCTATGTATTCGGAATTATTGAAACTATCGCCATGGCACATCAATCCTTGCATTATCTTATGAAATGATAAGCAACCTCACATATAGATGGGTCCCTAAGTTCGTAACCATGCGGTCATCTCCTGATCTCCAACACGACAAGTAGCTAAATGTAATTTACTGAAAAAGATTTCGCATTATACAGCAATTATTTTAGCATAAAAAGGGTGCACATGTTCACAAAAGCGAGTTACATGCATAATTGATCATGTACCTTATGTCTTCGTCTCCGTATGATGCCTCAAGAATACTTATTGCCTCCAAGTACAATGGTTCAGCTTTATCAAATGCCTTCTTGACTCTGTATAATTCAGCCTGCAAAACATACAACATGCTCGGATAAATACAAGTCTTTGTGATATGTATAGGTTGCGTATGAGAGCATGTGATATGTATGAAAGTTGAATAAAAGATAGATGTACATATAGAAGTTTGTAAAGTTGTGATACATTAGTCTAAGAGTTTACATGACTGTTAGCAAAGTTGTAAAAATCATCTCCTTATTGCAAAACAACATTATAAGTAAGGACCATTTAATGATTTTAATCCAGCATCTACACAGAAGCAAGAAGAAATCAAGAAATGGAATCGCTAATTATCTAAAAAAGAGACACTTTAACGGCCACAAAAGTAACAAAATAGTACTAATCATCCTAGAAACTTGCTTAGATCCAAACATACAAAACAGGTTGCGTCACTCTAACAAATAAAGAGCTATGAGCATACATCTTTGTCATCTAACAATATCTCACAATCAAGGAAAATTAACCTAAATCTTATAAAGACAAAATGAATGCTATACATAACAATGACGGCCATTATTTGATAGTATAAAACCTTATTGAAGCTAGTTTCTCAAACAAGTAGATAAAAATCTAGTAGCCGAATATAAATAAGAAACCCACAAGGTTGTTGCATGAAGAGGCAACATGCGGATCCCTTATCCCAAAACCTTGTTTAGCTTGTTCCAATGCACCCACAAACAAGCGCTCTGCATCCTCCAATTTGCCCTATAACAAGGAAAAGCAACGTAAAAAAAAATAAAATACTCGGTAGGAAATAAAGAAAGCAATGAGTTTAATAATTTGATTTGGCATTTGCCTGCAAAAACAGATCCCTTGCGGTGTCGGTGAAGACCCTCCACTTAGATGTATGTATGTTAGATACTAACGAGGTATCATCAAGTTTGCGAAAACCGGTCCCATCTTCTGAATCAGTTGATGATGTATCTTGAGCCAAGACAGGGGTGAAACTTAAGCAGCCGAGAAATAGTGCTGCAGCAACAATTTACTAGGTGTCTCAAAAATGGAAAATCAATCCATTTACACTA
>JAOXNX010000019.1:3348499-3363142 GCA_028566075.1 Solidago caesia | reverse complement strand
CATTTAGTGATTTGGAATCACAAACTATTGTTTTTCTTGTAGTATGGTAAGTTATATTTTGGTATTTAATTGTTACATGTAGAGTATTAAAGTATTTGTAGAGTGGTCGCCACGTATACGTGTGGCGGTCACCACGCTCGCCTCGCCACGGTTGTAGCTACAAAGGGCCTTATCGCCTCGGGTCGCCACACGCTATTTCAAACCAAGACTAGCAGGAGAGTAACCTTCCGAGAGATCTTGAGCAAGCATTACACATGAGAACTTCTAAGGGTTATACAGGTGAGTTTAAATAGCTCTGGAGAGACATCGGTGCATCATTTGTTGTACGGGGCCAACTACTTCATTTCTTGTGCACTTTAATCATGATATAACAATGTGTTTAACAATAAGATTTAACATATTTTGATTATGTTGCTTCAAGTTTTTCATGTTTATAGGGAATCTAATGGGTAGCAAAATGTGTAGGACTTGCTAACAATGATTTCCTGCCATGGGCTTTATGCAGAAATATCATGCTGCTATATTCCATAGTAGCAAAGGTCAATGGTTATACTTAGAGGGAACAAGATGGGCGGGTTTGGCTCATGGGTCAAATGCGTTTGGTTAGAAACGGGCCATTTAGGTAAATCTGCTGGAAAGTTTCGTGTCTAATTACTTTTTGGAAGTTGATTTGTGAATGAGAGTGGTATTGAATGTGAACTGCTTTTGGTATTGTCACAGAGTTGCTTATGGAGTTATGCTTATGTAGTGAGACCTAAAAATTTAAAATTCAATTATCTACAAGGTATTATTTTTTGGTATTGTCAACTTCAGTTTTGGTTGCATGAGCATCCTAATTGCTCAATCAAAATCCTTTTACGGAAATACACAATAAAAACAGCATACTTTGCACTAAAGAGTAGGTTTGGACAAAGCATCAAGTCCAGTGGCCTATTTTATACATTTACACACCCAGAAGTCCCAAGATCACTCAATCATAATGATCCTTTTGTATCTCCACTAGAACAGTGGTTAGTTTTCAGCATAAGATACGTATTTTCATAAAACTAATCATTTCGCATATAGTGGTCATGAAAGGACATACGCATGTTTCGATATGCTTTTTACAAAACATTTATCTAATAATTAGAATTAGATAATCAATGTATTAAAATATGGTAAAAGAAAGAATATTCAGATATACTTCTGCATACATTACTTTTGACGGCATTGATTGTTTAGCAGTTTCTAATTATTTAAGGAAGAAATAGATAAATTAGGGTATAGAAGTAGATTAACTAGACCTTTTGATAATCAATTAATCATATATATCGCAGGCAGTGTGAAACTAACTTTTCAAACCGATTTTACATGAGAAGATAACAAATATGGTAAAACATGAAATTAAAGTTAAATACCTGAATATAAGGATAAGTGTTAGCAGCCGCCTTGTCACCAATAAGCATCGAATCACATTGAGACGAATTCTTAGCATTTTCAGCTCGTGACTGAACCTGAACAAGACCCCTATAACAATTCCTTGAATTTCCAGCCGAAATCCCCTTTGAAATAATCCTACTTTTTGTATTCTTACCCTTATGAATCATCTTTGTACCCGTATCCGCCTGTTGATAATTATTAGTCAAAGCAACAGAATAAAACTCACCAACAGAATCATCACCCTCCAAAACAACACTCGGATACTTCCAAGTAATCGCAGACCCTGTCTCCACCTGGGTCCAAGAAATCTTGGATTTTCTCCCAGCACAAAGACCCCGTTTCGTCACAAAATTAAAAATCCCCCCTAGCCCATTCTCATCACCAGCATACCAATTCTGCACAGTCGAGTACTTAATCTCAGCCTCCTCGTTACAATAAAGTTCCACAACAGCAGCATGAAGCTGATTCGTGTCATAAGAAGGCGCAGTACACCCTTCCAAATACTCAACAAAACTTCTATCTTCTGCTACAATAAGCGTGCGCTCAAACTGACCCGTTTCCATCGCATTTATCCTAAAATACGTTGAAATTTGCATAGGGCATTTGGTGTCCTTAGGTATATACACAAAAGATCCATCACTAAACACAGCCGAATTCAAAGCAGCATAAAAATTATCATCACTAGCAACAACTTTCCCTAAATACTTCTTAACTAAATCCGGATACTCCCTAATAGCTTCGGAAATAGAACAAAAAATAACCCCGGATTTCTCTAAAGTTTTCCTATGAGTAGTTGCAATAGAAACACTATCAAGAACAGCATCTACAGCAACATTAGCCAATCTATTCTTTTCATTTAAAGGAATCCCCAACTTATCGAAATACTTAATAAGCTCAGGATCAGCTTCATCAAGACTATTCAAAGTCGGTTTCTTTTTCGGTTCGGAATAATAACAAATATTCTGAAAATCAATCTTGGGATAATGATTATCAGACCAATTAGGCTCAGTCATTTGACAAAACTTGTGATAAGCATTAAGCCTAAATTCAAGCATCCAATCAGGCTCCTTTTTTCTTGAAGAAATCAACCTAACAGTTTCTTCAGATAAGCCTTTAGGGATTGTGAAAGAATCAATTTCTTGATTAAATCCCCATTTATAATCTCTTTTAAGGAATTTCTGAAGTGGGTCATCATTATTATTATTGTTATTAGTATCAATAACAACTGATGATGATGATGATGATGGATTTGAATTACCTTCAAGTGTTGTTTTGGCTTGAGCTTTGAGCTTCAAGAATCTGGGATTATTGGGGTTTGATTTGAATGAAAAATCAAATTTTGATGAGGACCCTTTTGAGATTTTGGGGGTTTCTGAAATGGATTGTGAAGAAAAGCTTGAAAAGACACCATTTGTGATGAGGGAAGCCATGGATTTTTGGTTCAAGAAAACCTGAAAAAAGAGAGTTAAAAAAACTAAGATGATGAAGATGATTATGAGTGTTTTTGTATTTTATGTGGTGGGTGTAAAAGCTGTGGTTTTTTTATTCGTATGTCAGCCACGAGCCTGTTTAGAGGCTATTACAATTTCGGTCCAATTTGGGCTGCTTTTCTTATTATTATTTTTAGGGGTTTTTCTAATTTGTCCTGGGCACACATAAAAGTGCATTTAATACGTATTGAAAATTAAAAAAGATAATAAGATTCTTGTTAATGTTAAAAAAAAAATAAGATTTAAAAAAAAAAAAAATGTATTTCTCAATTCTCAAGAAGAATCTTGTTACCTTTTTCAATTCCCGATAAGAATCTTATAACCTTTTTCAATTTCCGGTGCGTATTAAATGCACTCTTATGTGTGCCCTTATGGCACATATTAGAAAAACCCTATTATTAGAGTTAATTTCATTAGGTGTTGTGGTTGTTGAAATTAGCATTTTTGCTTTTTTTCAATGCAAGGTGTCTTTATGGTTGATGTTAATTACTTCACCCTCTCCTTTTGACTAACGATCATTAGTTTTCCTTTAATAAGGCCCCCATGTGCATTGCACATGAGGGTATACTAGTCAATTTACCTCTAAAACACCCACCTCTTATTTCTCCTTCCTTTTTCTCACTTCTTCTTCCTCTCTTTTATCTTGCAACTATTTCAACAGATTAGAAAATCACATCCGTAATATAACCTACTTGAAGCTAAATACACCCCAATCTATCACAAATCAAAGGTTTTTACAATTCATCACCAGCACCCAGTGGTGGATCTAGGTTGCAAGTTCATGAGGGTCCTTGAGACCATAAAGTAATAACTTGACTGACACAACTAAAATGAATGGGCCGGGTCACAAAGTATATAAATAAAAATTGAATAATACTATTTAAAAGTTAAATAAGTTACAATTACTATTATTATTACTATGTACATTTGACGAGATTTCGTGAAAATATTTTATAAATTACTAATACCTTTTAAAACATTGTTTTTTAGTATTTGATTTTAATTAAATAACCATTTTAAAGTCGTTATACATTTCTTATTCAATGTCATTGAGTTTTTTTTAAATATATTTGTATATTGTTTTGATTTGCGACTACATTAAGTTTTTAAGATGTCTAAATAGGATTATTAATAAAAAGAAATACTACTACTAATTATCATATTATAGAAAGTCATGTAGTACTTTATTAAAGTAAATCAATATTACATTATAAACAATATGTAGGCTTTTAAATTAAAGGTTAGTGAAAGACAATCTTAAAATAGTCCTTAGATATAAATTTGTTTAAAGGTAAAGATATAAACTGAACCTTATAATAATTATGTGGGGTGCAACTAAAAAAAGTAATTAAATGGGTCTTCTTTCTCAATTGAAAACCTGCAACTAAATATTTAAGGAGGTTCCAATCTCAATTTCAAGGGGATTCAAATAAAATCTATTTATGATCTTCTAACAAAAATTCATTTCTAAGGGTGGTCCATTGAACCCCTAAACACAAGTTAGAACCGCCACTGATTCTTGCAGTCTTATGATTGATAACATACATGATGCTAAGAGGTTGTTTTCGATAAAACTTTGGATGGTAGAAGTTACAATTTGCCAAAAGTTGCAATCTTTTGATGATAACATACATGATGCAACTACACAAATGGTAGAAGTTACAATTTGGTAAATGTTATAACTTGACATGGTAAAAGTTACAATTTGATTAACGATTGATTATAGTAATTTATCATTTAATAAGACTTACTGTTTAAATTCCTTATAGACAGCCTGTGTCGGGACACGGATTCTACAACTGGTTCTTTCTTATTGCACATATATCACCCATGTGATGCCCACAATCAACAACGGGAATGTTTTCCCTTTTAGCCTTCATATATGTTTGTTGACGAACATCCCATAAGATTAACTTATCAGGAATAAAGAGCTAGCAAGAACTTGGTGGTGATTTTTGTCTCTTGATAACAACATTGCTTTGCTTTATCTCGACTCTAGAAGAAAGCAAACAATGCATCCAAATTCCTCTTAGGGTGAAAGGAGTGTCTTACCACTCCTCCCCACTTTTTCCCACCATTTCTACTAATCTCCATCTTTTTACCACTTGTAAGGAATGTCTCATTACCTCTCTCCATCCCTCCTCTCTTAGAAAAAGACAAAGAAAACAAGAAAAGACAAAAAGTGATGAAAGAAAAAGTGGAGATGAAAGAGGTAATGGTTGTGCCCACTTTGCTCCCCACCTATCAGGCGCCTATAGGGCGGGGTGGTGTGCAATTAGGCAAAACCCGGTGACCACTTTTTTCGCTGGTGCACTCCGTGTACCCTAATAATATCAACAAGGGTGCCCCAAATAACATATCAATACTCCATGCTCTGTCAACATGGTAACAATAATCGTAGTGCGCAATTACAACAAAGATACGAGTGGCACCTTCAGGAGCGGCTGACCATGGTGGTGGCCACGAAGGCAGACCACACATGCACAGCCTTCGTCATTAGCTGGGGGTGGATTAATCCTCAAATAGCGCTACCCACTGGCATCACGGCTCCTTCAAAGAGTTAATAGTAGTGTACAGGGACTTTTGACAGATACTCAAGCTCATCATAACGTAATCCATATCATTTCCAATCTATAACCATTTCGTTATATTATAACATATATATTCATATTTCACATTTTCTAAACAAGCAATCAAGGTTTCATGTAAAACATTTTCATCATGTTTTTCATCTCGAATTATAAAACACCTAAAAGAGTTTGAAAGGGGACTATGACTCATAGTGTTGTGTCGTGCAACATAGTATCCAAATGGATTTCCCACCCATCTTAACTTCCTTGTCCATTTCATTCTAAACTCATAAGGAACTAGCCATGTGCATGAGTGTAGCTTTTCCCAAAGCCTCCAATATTCCTTGCCTAATCAACCTAGGCATTCAAGATACTCATAAGGTCTACGTATTAAGCTACTTATCTTATAAAAATGTCATTTCCATTTTAATGTATATGTGTATGTGTTTTTCTTATTTAGTTGTAACTTGTATATATGTTATGTGTTGATTTATTTTAAATCTTTTCTTTGTTCTTAATGGAAGGTAATTTGTATAAGTATGTATATACAATATACTTGATTAAACTTTAACAATATACTTATTTGATTAATTAAGTTATTAATTTCCATTGAAATGAATAGTAATTTTTTGTCTTTACATGTATTTTTAGTATAAATAAAAAATCTACCAAAATATGAATAAAGTTATAGTTAGTTATGGTTTGACATGTGTTTGTTTTTGGGAAGGTCTTAGGTTCAAGACTTCTCTCTCCCTAATTTTTGGTTTTTTTTTTATAAAAAATATTAGAGTTACATTATGGGTCCTCAAAAATGAAAAACTTACATATATAATTCTCATGTTTTATATTTGAATTCAATTTTTAATTTATATATATAGTTTTGTTCCTTTTGTTTGTCTTTATTTTTATATATAGATATATATAATATAATATGTAATATATAATATATAATAATAATGAGGTTAGTGTTATCCATAAATGAAGCACTCATAATAATTGTAATCCTTTCCTGATAGGATCCTATTCATCATTCCTATCACCTCCTTATCTTTTGGCATTATTTTACTTTACTATATAACATCTTAAGTCACACTCATAAAAAAAATAAATCAATATCTGAATTCTGTTACCCACTTATCATTTCTTAAAATAAATAAATTATATTTTGTTTTCTCAAAAAACCATATTCCATTTCTTTCTTAAGTTAGTAAGTAAACCCATCAGGCCATCATCATCAGATAATGAAAACAATTGATGAAAGGAGTATGTTAGAAACGACGTCGTTGTTGAGGATCATTGAATGTAGTAGTAATTCATCACCATCGAGTAACCCTTCTTCTTCTTCTTCTTCAATCGGAAATAATAGCGACACCCATGATCAAGATCAAGATGATGATGATGGTATTCAAAGTCATTACGATTATAACAATAATAATAATGGATCTGGATCATCATCTTCATCATCATTTGATGATGCAATTCAAGCTCTTGAACAAGCCCTTCCTATCAGGTATATATAACATAAAATTATACATATATCTTTTGACTCATTGCTCTATCTATATAATATATGTATCCAATTGAGTGAGTCCGGTATATCCCTACATTATCGATATTCAGCCGATTGTGGACCGGTTTGGGTTGTTGTTATCAACCCTTAGGCACAAATTATATGTATAAAAAAAAAAAGTAACACCTCACTGGTTTGGGGCCAATACCACGACGTTGTATGGGGAGGTTGAGAAGTGAACAGCCTTACCCTTACCACGATATTCATTACCGACCCAGACATACAACAGTTAACAAAACAACGCAATGTTTAATGTCACAAATGTAATTTGTTTTTTGTTATATGCTCATAAATGACTTATTAAAGAGGGATCATGTAATGATGTGCGTTTTTGCAACAGGAGAGGGATATCAACCTTCTACAATGGAAAATCAAAATCCTTCACAAGCTTAAACACGCCGACTTCCATACAAGATATTGCAAAACCAGAAACTCCTTACACAAGAAAACGAAGGAATCTCGGCGCTTTTAAACTGCCATACATGAACACTGGAAGGATATCGAAGAAATCCAAGACGACGACGTTGCACTTTACTCTGGAAAGGGAAAAGGTCAATCATCACCACTTCACCGAACATGCTACATTATCTCAAATCAACAGGCCATTGCCGTCGAGATCATTCTCCATGGTTAACTTGCTTCAATGATATTCCACTAAGATTGTTAATTTTTAGCTAAACCTTGTCCTACTAAATTGTTTGATACAAACATCTAACATTGTATAGTTGTTTACGAACTAGTGACACGCTAAGCTTCATATTATCAGTAAATTATCGACATTTACCTGCATAGCAAGTATTTGCCATATGTACATTGTCATTATTGAAAGGAAAAAAATAGGTTTATGTAATCAACAAAAAAAAGGCAATGTATTGTAGGGTTAGCCAGAAGTGTGCACAATACATGACGCTACACCGACGTGACGCTACACTTCTGAAAAAAAAGGCAAATATCACAGATGATTAATCTACTAAACAATGTGCCCTAACTGATGAATACAAAAGCTTTACAAATGAATAAAAGATTGTTTTTCCAATATAACAATATTGCATTTACACTAATGGTTCTAATTCACAGCCTGGCCCTTTACATGAACTTGGCCTTGCCATCCTACATATCCTAAAACTAATACACAAATACAGAAACAATACATTTCCGCTACTGCTACATACCAGAGACACACATAGCCAGTCACGCACCAGAGACACACATAAACAGGCATCTGATCTAGACCTCGGCTTATATCTTATGCACATCGCACGCTGGCAAGTTTACTTTGGATTTTGAAGTAGAAACTGTGCTGAAGGATATTCAGATAAGAACGCAGGGGCCTCAACATCTGTAGGGTCAATGGCGGGAATCGCCAGGTATATGTCCTCAGTAGAGAATGGAATGCTGAAATACACAACCGTGATCCGGATTAATATCAATCAACTAGAGGTGTCCATTTGAACCCATTTTTTAAGTAATGTATCTAAATCCTAACTGCTAATGGGGGGGAACGGTTTGAAAGTTGCCTAAAGTGTATTTCTAGTTCATAATCCACCTAAATCGCTTCGCCAAAAAAATTCGATTTATCATAAAAATATAGTTTTTTGGTCAAATTTACTGCATTGTATGTTTATAATGAGGTCTAAAACATAGACTGTTGCAGGTCAACCCGACATTTTTGGCCTGCAAAAATATTACACATTTTAATCCACCCATCCATCTTGCCACCTCTAAATTTAACCAGTACTTCTATCGTAACAATATAGAATCCAAATGATTACAGTTACAAATAAAGGGCCATTGGAGCATTTGGCAGACATAAGAACAAGAAACACTTTCAAAAGCACATACAAGGGTGGTGGTTTGAGCATACATCAAGACGTAACAATATATGTAGTAATCAGCCTATACGTAATTCAATCATAGATATTAAGATATATGATAAATTAAAGCAACTTACCTCAAATCATCATCCAACAAGAATGAATTGGATGTAAGATTCTGAGAGTCCTTGTTCAACATCTCTCGCATCTCAGCAACGACCTAAAGTTATAGAAAAAAAAACACAAAACATCACAACCATATGCACAATATTACACCAAAAAAACACTAGCATAAAATGAGAGTTACTAGCCTCGTTTGATACGCTCTGGGTCCCATATTTGTCATCCCAGTACATTGTACTTATACGATATATTTGTCGAACGGTCAATGCCTGTCCAAAATAATGAATTAAGTGAGATCTCTTATTAACGTAGGCAAGGGGAAATATGTCATACGTTAAGCTCATAATAATAAAAATGTATACCGGACACAGATCCTGTCTGATTTCTTCTAGAGACTTCTTCCGTTTCTGGTGTATTACCTAAACGGATTAAAAGAGCAGTAAGTGAGCTGAAAGTGCAAAACTTATTTACACCACCAAAAATCACTAGAGCAGACAGTGATGTACCAGAAACCCAACTGCTTGTCTGATATAATTTAGTTCATGCCAAGAAGTTCCAGCAAACTAAATTGAGCATAAGTCAGCCTCGGCAGGAAGAGAAGAATTTATAGCAAATAAAAAAGTTTGATACAAACAATCACCTCTTCCTTCGCATTGGCTATCCATTTCTCCAGTTCTGCTAGACCAGATTTGACATATTCCCCATTGGAAAATGTGCAGCATTCCCGCCGCAATAGAAGACTTCAAGAAAAAACAAGCTCAGTATGAAATCAGCTAACATATACTAGAGCAGATGTGTTTCAAAAAAAAAGGATCACATACCTGTTGAAAAGCGATATGTTGACGAATGAAAAAACCTGTGTAGTAAGCTTGCGAATAAAAAAGGAAGGTACCTGCAGGTACATCTATTGAGTCACAACAGCATGGAAACTATTTATTTTACAATTGGTTAAACTATTTTGGTAAGAAAGAAAGAAAAAAGGTATAGATGGAATAGTCTGAAAGGTAGTTTGTACTATATAAAGCCCATCCTAAGCAAGAAGGTGGTGTTATATCGTTGTAGTAAATAAATCTTCTACAAAAGCATATGAAGCAACTACGTGCAACCTAAATATAAGCTTTTGACACCCAAGTCCATACATAATACTATATAGACATATATTTTGCACCAATAACTTTATTTGAAATAGAAGAGGGCAAGAGATTTTAGCTACATGATTTGCACGTAATCGATCCATAAGAGAATCCAGGAACTCTATGATCTTCTCCCACTGACTACCACCAGCCTGCTGCGGAATACCAGTAGGTGACCTAGATGATTTAGCACCATGTACTCGTTGGTTTTTGGGAGCCTTCACAAAGATTCACAAGATATTAAAATCAACCAGTTAGCAAAGTCTCAATCATCAAGCTCTTCCCTTAAGTTACAACTTACAAACTGAGAAATAAAACAAAATCAACAAATACTGAGTTTCGTCAAGAAAAGAACACTAACCTGGATGCATGAATTTAAAAGCGGGGATATTTCCTTCTTCAAGTTATCTCTTATCAAACCAAAAATCTTTTCCACACAAGCTGTTAACTGTTGTTTAAACAATATAGCTGGATAACGTGCTTCCATTGGTGAGATTCCATCGTCAAATCCAATGTACTTGTGTGGGGTGTAGCCCTGAAAAGTGCATAAAAGATCCCTAACAGTCATAAAGGGAATAATCTTGAGACTCCCTAATTAGTTGGCATACTAAAAAAACAAAAATCTTAAAAGGTTAAAACGAAACAAGGTTACTATTATACTGAGGCTCACTTATGATAATCTTCAAGGGATACATATAACGCTCCAAACCTAGATCTTTAAACAAAAAGTAGGGAAATCACCTTTAGGTCTTTAGGATGACAATTTTTCATTTGTAGGGGAAAGCTGTTCATTGTAAGAGAGTCCCTTATTTTTTACTCAAGGAAGAGAAATAAAGGGCAGTGGTTCTAAGAAAAGGGATAATTCTTAATACTAACAAGCATGTAATAAAGACAATTAACACTTGACATTCATGATTCAACTTAATGAAAGTTACCTGTGCAACCCTCCCATTGGGCAAAGAGGACACACCAGAACGCTGAGAAATAGGTGTCAAAAAACCATTGGACCGGAAATTCCTTTGCATCAGACATAAAAGAGCTGAAGCATTAGATAACCAGTAAGGCAATGTAACACCTTCATCCCCCACCTGAAAAATTATGTTGAAATTTAAGAGATTCTCTTATTCACCAAAAAAAAAACAAAAAAAAAACATTCATATACTCTTATCTAAGAGAAATATAAAAGAAACAAATAAAAAGCATAAATCTAAAAACCAAGTCAACAAATGAACAAATTACTTTAAGAACATTATTGATATTTTCAATAATGAAGTCAAATATAGTGGTCCTTTCTGACTCGAAGGCATGCCAATGTAGAAGACATTTATATATAACACTAGCAGCCACAGGTTTTCCATCCTTGAATCCCAAGTTCTCTTTAATGCACCGTGACAGGATTTCCGAATTCTCCTGCACCAAGAGTTTCAAAATTGACATATCAAGCAGATATAATCATTATTGCAAGGTGTAACTGCATAGCTGGACAACCTTGTTCTGAAAAAGAGTACATTTATCTGCTTTGGGAAATTTACAATAACCGTGCATAGAGGGGAAAGAAATTCCAAACCTGGTGTTTTTCGGTAGTCATCTTTGACCGACGTGAATCAGTCAAACCTGAGGAAACAGGATTTCCGCTTTTGGTAGGCGTAGGTGTTTCCTACACCAGAGTTACAATGTGCCATGAGAGAAAAGTATATAATATATTCGATTTCAAAACTACACACGATGATCTTACATATATAGATTTTCGTTCCGAGAAGGGAAGAGCAAGTGAGCCAGAGAATTTCTGCGTAGAATAACCACATGAAAGTAAAAGCACTGTGTATGTAAACAAAACTTGCTTATAAAGTAAACATGCTCAACAAGAAAATTAAGCAGAATTAGAGAGCTAATTATAATTCGTCTAGCATGTAATAGTTATTGAAAAGATTCTGTTACAATGAGATAATACCCATTTGAGAGGTCTATATAATTGTACAATACAAGTCTTTAAGACAATAACTTGCAAACAATAACACATTCACATCCATCTCAAAGTAACTGAATAACCTGCTCAAAATGTGATAGCTAGGATTACATTTGGTAAGTTTGATTTGTAGACCATCACTAACTGATATGTGTATGATCTGGAAACATTATGTTTTGGTAGGTCTTGTATGAAAAAATTAAGTTATCACATGGTAAAATTCAATGTGATAAATATATATATATATATATATATATATTAAAATAAATAAATAAATAAAAAACATGTTTCAAATGCCACTCAATTTGACTACAAAAGTTATCCCTCTGACTAGAAACTTGCCCAAAAATAGAATCTAAGCTGATAATCAACATACCTCAAGAAACGGCTTGGTGTTACTTGCCCAGTTCCCTTTTGAAGGGGTAGTGAAGGTCTTCTGTCTTAAAACGTGGTTTTCATTCTCCATACTTGAGAGCTTTTCCTCAAAACTACATAACAAAATCAATCAATTGTAAATCGAGTTTCATTATTAATTAACCAAAAGCCTTCAAGGCTTCAAATGGTGGTGTCACTGATGCACACAAGAAAATCAAGTGCAGCAACAAACAACAAGACCATACATAAGAAGTGCAGCAACATAGATACAAAGGCTTTCTGACATGAACAAATACCATTTTAGAAAAGCAGACCACCAAGAAGTGAAACTGGTGGAAGTCGAACCTGGGGCAACTCCTTTGGAGTACATTATTTCCCAGGTGTTCAACTACTCGATCACCCTTGAGTGGTCTGATACGAGCATCTATAATACAGAAGCTCCAAGTAGCAAAGATCTCTATGAACTAATCCACCAAGTATCATACATCCATATACATAGCAACAATACCTTTTTAACTTCTGCTGAAGTTGCGAACATGTATTCACAACCTCCCTTAATTTCTTGAGGTTAATGGATGCATCTTCTTTAGCCTCAGTAAGCTGGGTCTGTAGTGCTGCGTTCTTTTCTTCCAATGTACTCAATGAACTCTGCAGGGAAGCGAAATAAGTTGCTGATGTAATTATACTAGAATTATCGAGATGAAAAAACTCGGTCATCTTGACTTTAAGTTATATTCCATTGTGTTAGTTCTAACCAATGCAAATTGGAATGATGCCATATCTGGGCATCAAGGTAAGCAAATAAATGAATAATACATGATTACTTGGTTTTATGCCAACGCATGAGACATTAAGGGGCACTGCAGACAACAAACCCTAGATAGGATAGGAGTACTCAACACCTAAATAAATGTTAAAACTTAGATGAGCAACACTGTTATAATACATGGTGCAATCGTACATTCATACCCACTGTGGCAAAAGGACTTGATAGTTTAAGCATGAGCACTATTGTTTACTACCAAAATATGTGGAACTATTGATGATTTAATCTTTCTTGTCCTGATAACACCATTGTCAAATAACCCAAATTCTTGTTGATTTCTATTCAATTGGCACAGTTGTAGACTAGTAGTCTTGAATTTGACAATGAACAAACTTGTTAAGAATCATTTTCTTTTATGTTATAGTACCACCTCCCTCATCTTTGTTAGCAGAACAGTACGTGGAAACAATGTTTTTGATGTATACTCCTTTGCGTCCTTTCTATATATTCTGTTCTTTTTAGAGCAAAATATGTTTCACAAATAATAGCATATTTGAAGCCCCATAGTTTTATATGAAAAATTACCAATAAGGACAAAAAGATCAAACTGGATCTTAACTTACCTTCAAATATGAATTTTCATTTCGCAGATCAGCCATTACAAGAATTTCTCTTTCCAACGAAGATTTTTCTTTCACTGACATTTCCAATTGGTTTTGCAGCACTGCATTCTTGTTGCACTCGTTCACTGTAGCCAACTTCGCTGCGTCTAGCTCAAGGACCAACGATTGAACTGTTTTCTGAAGTCTTGCGATTTCCACGGACTTAGACTCGTCATTTGAACCCTGCATTACATTGTGGCCAAGTTAAATCAAAGCCACCAAAATCTTAGGAAAAACGTTGCTCCAAGTGTTAGGTGAGAAATCATAGAGGCAGTGATACAATAAAAGATCAATCATTTCTTCATGTTTATAGATCTTTAGTATGTTTAACCGGGGGATAAATCAATACCATAAGTGTTAATCATGTGAAAACAAAACTATTATGACGAAACTGAATTAGAAACCAATACCCTTAATTTTTTCTCCAGTTGCAAGCGCCACGTGAGATCCTCCAGCTGCTTTTCTAGCTTAGATTTTGCTAGGCGCAAGGCACCAGTCTCATTAGCCTCCTATTAAGTGTAAAAGAAAGGACATGTTATAGATAACTAGAAAAGAAGAAACGAAAATTATGAACACTTGTTTATAATTTTGACCAAACTTAAGAAATATCTGGTGTTACATTCATTAATTGCATGACCTCGCTTATAATTTTGATATTATCTATGTAGTCAATTTCGGTGGTATACCAGTGGTATTTCGGTTTTCGGTCCTCCAGTGGTATTTCGGTCCAGAATTTCGGTCCAAATTTCGGTCCC
>JAOXNX010000019.1:3334964-3348399 GCA_028566075.1 Solidago caesia | reverse complement strand
ATCTATCAAATATTGACACTTTTAAGCTTGACTTTTGTATTTCGATTAAGTATTAAGTATTAATTATTATATATATAGATATTGCATAATATTAAAATTACCGAAATACCACCGAAATCTCACCGAAATTTCGAAAATATCAAATTTCGGTCCTTCACCGAAACACCGAAATTTTGGTCCTTAACTACATAGGATATTATAGTGCTTGTTGTTTGTCTTGCTTTTATCGCTAAAGATAGTTTCTTTTATCTATGAAAGCGAATAAGCCATGATTGACATATAATGAATATGATTAAGCCCATGGCCAAGATAATGTGAATGAGAAGCAGGTCCAAAGGAAGTTGAACCCAGACAAGGTACACATTTGTAAAACATAATTATACAAGCACAGAAGCATAGATTAGAAGTACAAATAATGTGCCATTACCTTCTTAAGCTTCCTGAGCTCTCTCTTTGCCAATTTTCTTCTCCAAAGACACTGTATTTTTGTAATATCATGCTGACGATGACGAAAAGCAGAACGAATCTTGAATGTCCTCCATCGAGCCTGTGAGATCAGAAAACGATGATATCAATGCATAATATGTCCACCCACACTTGTCAACTTAATCTTGTAAAGAAAAATCCTAGATATGAAAACTTTACCTGAATTACAGTGGCAGCCCTGCGCTCCCTTATATGCAGAAATCTTTGACGGATAGTGAAACCACGGATGCTTGCTTGCAAGAGTAAAGCAGAGAGATACTTCTGCGCATAAGCAGTCTTCAGCAGCCATCCACGAATATACTTTTGTATCAAAATGGCAGCCGCAGCTTCTCGTTTCGCAGCATATATACTTCTAGCAAGATGTCCTGCATAAATGTTGTTATAAGTAATGAACTGTTAATGAAAAATTACATGAAAGCGAAAGACCCAACAGAAAAATTGCAGTTAAGTGACTAGAATAAGTACAATGATGTGGAGTAAGTGAGCTCATTAACAAGAACCTTGGTTAGTACAGTATAAAACTTCCTCAGTAGGTATTTAAAATCTTTCACAATTAGCAAGCCATTTTTTAATATATGTGCAAGCCATTTAAGAATGTAATGATATCCACAAAAATATACGATTATATAACTTCGCAGCAAACTCGGACCAATTATGAATAACCTGATGTTCAATAATCCGGATAAGCGAGCTAATTTTCTATTCATTGTCTAATTTACTAATTATATGACTTGGCCTACATTTAATATATATAATTTTTTTCTCAGAAGAATGGCATAATGGTCATATGGGCTTCACACAAACTGTGTTTAAGATTAGAATAGGTTGTCGTGAGGCAATGGTGTAAAGGAACACAAGCACCTCACACATCAACCTTTGTGTTCCCAAGGATAAATATCTGAGGGTCCACCGTCCAGAATAACATGACAGAGGTAAAATGTTGGGCATGATAAAACTCAACAAATTTGAAGAGCAGAACCTCTGCAGTATGCTTGGAAAGAAACTGCAGCTGCTCGCTTCAATGTAAAATCCTTGTGTGCAATAAATGTCCGAAGTCGAAACTGGATGCGCTTTGCAGCAGAATCTAAGACTACAGCACGTTGAGAGTCCAAAACACCAATTTGACCAGCCCTCAAGAAAACTTTGGTTTTTCCCAACTGCAAAAAAAAATATTTTCAAGAAAAGTAGTAGTTTAGATATCATTGCAGTGTGAGGTCTGAAAGACCCAACAGCAGATCATCTGCATATTTGGTAATGTAACTCTAACTATGGATGTAATGCATAATCAAGTTGTATGTTGCAGCTTTACGTGAGCAGACCTGATAATTCTCAAGGTTAAGTTTTTGCAGAATTTTTTCGGTCATGGCCCGTCCATCATAACTGCAAGTTCATCATAGCAAAGATTAATGCAACAATACCCAATCCCACAGGTATACGGGTATGGGGGAGGTACGACGTAGAGAGACTGCTTACTGAACAATAATTAATGAAAAATGTTATTTAAAGACATCATACTAATTACTAAGCAAGCAAGGCTCTGTACAATGAAAGAAACTGGAAAACCCGGGAGTACATAAAAGAAAAGAAACAAAAAATATAACCACTTGGTCATAGATCAAGTGGCCACCGCCAACTTACGTCCCATGGCCCACATGCGAAGGGGGTTGACACAATATACCTGGGGTTCAATCCTTGGAAATGACCAAGTAAGAGCATATACATGTGGGTTGTGTGGGGAAGTTGTTTCAAAGGCATAAACGGCATTGCGGGTTGCTACTATGGGTACCAATGTGGTACCAGGGATTAAGGTATTCCCTCCACTCTACACTTTTGACACAAAAGAACAAAATATATAATAGAAATTTGAATTTTTTTTTTAAGCAGCTGCTTCAACAGAAATAACAAAAAAAGAAGCTAAAATAGATGAACTGGTGGATATTAAATATTGTCCGACTCAGTAAACCCAGACTTAATTTTTTTAGAAAGGCATACATTTTATTACCAATAATACCAAGATACAATACATGAATGCAAACCCGGATTAAACTAACCTTCCATCCATAACTTCCATGGCAATGATTCCAAACCGATCTACAAACTCATGGTAGGTTTTACGGGTAGGATAACCTGCCAGACTAATTCGGACAGCCTCCAAAACACCCTACAGAAGACCACATTATTACAGCTTCATAAACGAAGAAAAAAGACAGAAGTAATGCATTGATATTAACTTATATTTGTTTATCCTGTAGGTGGGTACACTTCAACAAAAGAACCGGGTATTACAGATCAAATAGAAAAATAAAACTTATGTGTCCCATATTCATTTGATTACAATACTCGTCACTTGTGATAGGTAAACGGCGTACACGTATATGTTGATACGAAATATTGAACAAATTAAAATAACAATTAAAAAGGAATATGAGCCACTGACCCCGCAACGTAGCTGATGTAATACACTTTGATTCTCAAACATCTGAGGCCGATTCACTGAGTTTGGCTTCACACAGCGAACATAATGAGGCTCTGTTGAACTGAGGGTATCCATGAGAGCTTGTAGTTGTTGCTATACCCATGCAAGACCAAAAACATTTACATCACAATTCATTATCAACAGAACAATGAACAAACAACATAAAAATATTCTCAAACGAACAATTTAGATGAAATTATACTACAATATGTAGAAACATGACTGACAATCCATCAGCAGAAACCAAAAGAATTTGATGTCAACTGGTTCGAAAATTCATGTCATGCGCAACTAGTCAACATTGTATATTTTTATATTTATAAACATGGTCAAATCTGATGAATTCAGCATTATGAGGTTAGGCACTTAAAATTTAGTACACCGTATCCCAGACAGTATTTGCATACGCTTTTGCATCTACTTTCACAGCTTAACTAGTGCAGCAACACAAATACATATCTCTGAAATTTGGCATGATGAGGTTAGGCACTTTATGTTTAATACCTAACATGTTAACAAGTCATGGTTTTCATTAACCAAGGTATCCCAGGAAGTATTTGCATATGCTTTTGCATCTACTTTCACAGATTAACTAGTGCAGCACACAAATACATTTAACTGAAATTTGGCAAAGTGGACTTAGCATAGAAGAAATTTTTATTCGAAAAGCCTTGGCATAGAAGATATTAACTAACCTTAAATCTAGATGCCACAGAAGAAAATTTGTATGATGATCTTGAAGATTCTTCTGGCAGTGCCGGGAAAAGAGCAGCAACAAAGGTACACTTTGATGAAGACATCAAGTTACAGTGATCAATGACAACATAATCACGATTTTTTTCCAAAAAGGAATCCGTTTGATAATTGACCTGCATTTGAAGAATCCAGATATAATATTATAATGTATTCTCTGTTAGTAACAGCTACATTCTCTTTCCTGGCATTCTTTAGTCTATGACTTGCCTTGCCGGCATAGTGAGAAATGGTAAAATCTGTCTCGGAGAACTTCGCCTTCCCTAACCTGGGGTGGGCACGCAAATTCTGGAAAAGCTTGTTTGCAAATGTTTCATGTGTTGACTTGGGAAACATGCTGCAACAACATGAAAAATCAACATAAGAACATGCTATGAAAAAACCAACTAGCAGATGACTGTCCACCAATAAAAATCCCATAGATCATTTTGTACCAAGCTTCATCCAGTAGAGCAATTACACCTATAGGCTTCTGCAATGTCAAAGAGCATGATGATAAGGAAGAATAGATAATCAAGATCTATCGACAGCATATAAAACAAATAGAAGTATGATACACAACACAAAATCTCGGAACTAAAGCAGTAGATAATCCTAGGCATCTCCAAGTAAATGAATGAAATAATGATAGTGTCTCCAAAAAATTTTGAAGAGAACAATCCCTGCATCTGATTCAAAAAGAGACACAAAGATTCTATCGCGTAAACTATTATCAAGGACCAGTTATATGCAAACTACATACATACTAAGTCATTTACATCAGTCATTGGTTCTTTAAATGTTAAAGTTGAGAAATTTAAAGCAAGCTCGTAGTCTCAGAGAACAGAGTAAAAGAGAAGTGAAGCACAATATCAGCCACTGACACAACTACCACTCTGAAAACCGATAAAGTGTGTGGCATGCATGATTGCTTCCATGTCATAAATTGGAACTATTTATTACACGTAAAAGCATATTTGACAATGCGGTTGAAAATTTTCAAGCAAATAGGTTGCCATTTCAAAACACGCTAGAGTAAACAGAAGCTTCATTAAAATAATGAGCACCTAACAAAGATTCATTCACCATCCTAATGAAATGGCAAATGATCTATTCTTCCATGTTAACATAATTAACTAAGTAGGGCAAATTTACTTAAAAGGATGAGAGAACCACTTAATTAATTATATAATTAACTAACCAAAATCATATAGGAGGCTGTTTTATCTTGGAACCATAAGCATCCAAGAGACAGCATAGAAAGCAATGATATCAAAATAAAAGATAACCTTTTCAATGAGATCTAAAACATCTTGATTATCTATAAACTCAATGTAGCTCCAAGTAATTGCTTCTTTCCGGTATTCCTCCTGCTCCATCTTAAATACATGCTGCAAAAATCCAACATGGTACAGGCAGGGATAAAGGTAAATATGGGAAATAAATCCAGAGAAAATGACATGCTAGAAAGGCTTCTTCGATAATTGACAACCAAAGAAAACCATATAGAAAAGAACCCTAATTTCCCGTTCGTCATACAACAGAACAGTTCATAAAAGGCGGTGAGGGGCTGCTTATGTAACCACAGAAACTTAGCTTACATAACGAGTCCCTCGTCTAACTTCATAATTTCCTATATATAGAAATCAAACACAAAAATGATACCCCGTATTATGCATCAGCGCTCACCTCATTGAAATGTTGTTGAAGCTTTTCATTGGCAAAATTAATGCAAAACTGCTCAAAACTGTAAACAAGAGGACGTAAATAATCATTTTATGAGATCTTGTGATAGAAAAACACCAAACAAACCCCCTTAAAAGAAAAACTAGCTTAACAAATTGCCCCATAGTAGTTTATTAAACAATCTATAGATGAATTATAAATCAGGTCCTAGTTGTCAGACTTCATAAATTAATGCATATAAACCAACACAAACAACAAAGAGCTGCATAACTAAAAAGATAGCAAGCTGACCTGTTATGTTTAAAGCATTCAAATCCATATATATCAAGAACTCCAATTTGCATTCGAGAATTATGGTCTTGCCCTACAGACTTATTGATTTTTTCAACAAGCCTTCAACAAGATATAAAAAAAGGTCAACTAAATCGAAAAGCAATGAAAAGAGGATAGAGAGAACTTTGTAAAATGCAAATGTTGCCAAACCAATCAAACAGTCGAGCATAAACAGTCTTTGCTAAAGCATCACGACTCGCCACAGCAGCATCACATTCAAGAGCTTTTACTATGACCCCTTCACGAGTTTGAATGGAACGTGTACACAAAGTTGCCAGCAAATGTTTTACATCACACCTGAAAGGAAAGCCAATAAATCATACATAATTGCTGATGCCTACAAACACTGATAAACATAAACCGAAGCTGAAATAATGGTATGAACTACATATTAGGAGAAAAATGCCAAAAATATATACTAAAACACCCACATAAAAAGTCTAGCAGCAGTATGTAGATGAAACTTAGATTTCTCATCCTTCACCCCCGATGAATCATGCTCTTTCCCGGGAGAAAATTCTATGTTCCCCAAATGAAGAATGGCAGCCAAGGTACGAAATATGGCTTCCTAACAAGTAACAATATAAGAAACTGGTAAAAAAAAAAAGCAGCAAATAGTCGAGGACCATGCCAAAAAGAAAAGTTAAAAACCAATACAAACAGTGAATAACTATGCTTGTAGAAATGTAGAAGACCTGCTCGTCATTATTGATTCCAACAATATCCATAGCCCTTCTGGTCTTCACATATTCCTCTGCACTGCTCACGCCCTCCAACTCATAGACCTTGCTTTGATTTAAGTAATGGAAGTTGCTTGGATGACCTAGTTCGTAGCTTTCTGCATCCTGGAAACAACAGACTATCCAACTGAGCTATGTGCATTCAAACTTCAAAACTAGAAAAATAAATCAAAGATATGCATTTTAAGGCATTGGTAATTGAAGTTCAGAATCACATGCTCCTGATATGTAGGAGATTATACCAAAATAACATGTATGGAATTCGTTATCACTTTTTTTCTGTAGATATGCTTGTGCATTACATACAAATTTGTGCATATCATTGAAGAGTGTGTAAGAGGAGAGAGTACTCTTCCAGATGCACACAACTGATAAAAGCAGTGGTAGTTTCTTTCAGGATCAGCAATCTGGACTACACGAGATCGCTCAAGCAGATAAGTCCTAACTGCAGCACCGGAGATTCTACCATTTGCATCAAACTGAATCTCGACAAACTTCCCAAAACGACTGCAATGTAAAGAAACATTAAAAAATCTGTTGCAATAGCATTCAAAAAAAATTGCCAATTTCCTAATGTGTACAAGTGCTACAGTATTCCACACTGGTTAGTGGATTCTCCAAATAGCATGCAATGTATATTAACATCATGAACTGCATAACCGATGTTATTCAACTGTAACAAGCTTATATCTTGTTTCTTTTACTGCTAAATGGCATAATCTGGCACATGATCTATCAAACAAAGTACACTACTAGGGTAAAGGAGTCCTATTTAGATACTGTTTTCCTTCAATAAAAAAAATGTGCAGACAATAGCCTCATAGCAAGTCTATAAGGCAAGACAACCTTAGATCATGGACATTTCACATTCATTTTTTCACCACAAACTAAATATAAAATGATCTATAGAAAAGACCAAACCAAAAACAAAAGCATCAATGCTGGCTTCTTGTCTCTAACCACAGCAGTTTCTTAAAAACTCAACTCAAAATACTGACATCAAATTCATTAAAGTCCAAAAGAATTCTGAGAAATAAATATAGCATACATTAAATACCAAAAACCTCCATTTCTAAGCATTTGCACCGCTATTATTACTAGAAATCCCATACTCCCAAGTCAAAATTTTGAAATCAAATCCATTTAAGTCCTAAAGAATATATTAAATATAGAAAACTCTCATACAAGGAATTCCATTTTGTGGACAATTTAATAAACTAAAAAAACCTGTACCGCATATTTTTGTACCAACTATGTATCCGAGCAATGCGGCAGCGGCAAATGACAGCGAGCAGATCCGCGGCGAGGAGTTGGTAAGGAACAGTGATAGTGGGGTAGTCATGGTTCAGGTAGATTTCCGACTGAAGATGATATAGTTTTCGAAAAGGTTGAGGTATTATAGATTTATAGGGTATGGTGTGTTTGCATTAAGTAGGTGTGAGTTTGTCTGACTGGGTTAAAAAAGAACTGCTAAGATGGATGGTTAGGATTGCTAGATATATACCAAGGCTCACAATTCACCTCCTTAATCTTAAAATGCGGAGAGCGGTAAATGCTTTATACAATACCATAGATTGGAATATACAGCATAATTTTACTAGCATGTGCCTCTTATCAAAGAACTGAGTCCAGATTTAAGCTATATTTTAACTTAGACGAACATTTGTACAACTAAAAACTTCATAGAACAAGTTATCCATCACATAAGAAACAAAGTAGAATGGCATTCTTCAATAAAATCACAAAAGGTCATTACAAACAAACTAATTGGCTGAAAATGTAATATGGACTGTCATAAAACTGCTGATAGCATATGCTATGACACCTGATAGCCATGCTTCGTAAAGCTTGATTGTAAGAAAAACAAAAAAGAATAGCATCATGATAATGAACAAAGAGAAGATGTAACTAGAAATAATATATGAAAACTAAAGCAAACCTTGAATTGTCATTCCTAACAGTTCGTGCATTCCCAAATGCCTCCAAAAGGGGGTTTGACTGTTCAAGGAAAAACAAATCAAGTCAAACTAATGTGACTGACTTAAACTGCGCAATGAACCAATACAATGTTTTTTTATGTAGTATTATTTCATGCCCGAAACAAGAACAGATCAATGTATCTTGTATCCATAAAAATAATAGGTGGATTTGGTAGAAAAACATATGTAGAATGCTACATTTTACACAGAACATTTATTTCTAAATGACCAACCCAAAACCTACAGATAAAAAGTGAACATCCAGCGTTATACAAAGAACACAATGATGAATGACCATCATAACTTTACAATTAATGAAGATAGGATCAGCAGAACTCACTTCAAGGACCTGTTGTTCAACCGTTCTATCATCACTGGCAGCACGACCACCAACATAAGTAAGATACTGCATAATCAATTTTGTTGACTCAGTTTTTCCAGCCCCACTTTCTCCACTAACCAATATTGACTGGCTTTTTGCATCACACATCATTGCTCTGCATATGTGCAAATACAATCAAAAAGAGGCCTGCGTATCAGATCCCCCATCAAGTATTGATGAATTAGAAGCATCAAAGAGTACACAAGACTTGAGGAACCTGTAAGATGCATCTGCCACAGCAAATACATGGGGGCTAAGCTCACCAAATGGAGCTCCCTTGTATTGCTCCATCATGTGCACATTATAAAGATGGGGAAGCTTTGTGAATGGGTTAACAGCAATTAGGATACTTCCTGTGTATGTCTGACATGAACAACACCAACCAATTCAAAACAAATTGAAAATAAGTAATCTTTATTTAAGGTAAGTTAATGTGTACAAGAGAATTATAAGTATAAGAAGTGATTAGAGAGCTCACAGTATCAAAATTGAGGCGAGGCAAATGATAGTTAAAATATATATATAATTATATATAGTATTGTTTGATTATTAACTTGTAGGTTGGCACTAAAGGTCTAAAGCAAGCATCAAAACGACAAAAAGCCATATACTAACCATAACAAAAACGCATGTTTGAAAGATACTGAATATCCATAAAATGTTGAAAAAGTATCAGGCCAAGGTGCAAATGCAAAGAATTAACCAGCTAAGCAATACCACAAATTTCAAGCACCATTATATGGGTTAGAATTAATATGAAAGTGATAATAATTCACTAACCAAGTCCCCTTATAATATTGGCTACCCACGAAGCATCGAGATAGCATCTCAAAAATGAAGTATGAGAGGAAGTGGTAGAACCAAACTTGGTAGCTGTCTAATGGTCTACAATGCACTAGTTGTGCAAAAGTCTTGGAATTGATATACTATAAGAGGTCCATGGAAGAAAACCATCCGCAATCCACTACTCTTGAATGAAAGAAGAAACCAAGTGTTCTATCTTCATAGAAAAGTAGGTATTACCAATGACCATTCACAATGTATGTATAAAGTGAAATAATAATTTGTCAAGTGCATAGATCTTATCTATGAAAGTCATTGGTTGACATCCAATTTTTATCCGTTATCATTCATGACAAAGATATTTCAAGTAACGTTCTCAGCATTTCCATATTTTTCTCTTCAACTAGGAGTCTAGGACACTAAGTATGTCTTCCTTCTAGTTCTACTACGCTCACTAAAGTCTCATCTAAATCATTTACTTTGACAGCTCAAATCAAAATCCAACAATAAAGGGTACGACAATACTGATTCTTTAATGGCCACAAATCTATTAACAATGATACACATTGGGTTGTCCGGCACCTTTATTTTATCATCTAATATCATTAGTACCACACAATGAAGTGCATAATTAACCAAAGCCAAATGCATGGAAAGTACCGAACTAGAAGCACAAGAGTGTACACAAATATAAGCATACAAATCATCAAATAAATATAAATCAATATGCATATTTTAATACTCGGTACTCATTTCTGTCATGTAAAAAAGTTCAATGTAGATTCAATTCATAATGCAACCACACTTAAAAAGAAACAAGTCACTTACATATATCTCATTAAGAGCATAACGTTTCTTAAGATTGTCAAGCACTCCAGGTTCGTTCAGGTAAGCCAATTTGGTCATATCATCCACCCCGCCATAGTCTGCATCGGCATCTCTTAGTAGCAGCTTTTCAGCAGAAGTCGAAACCTTCACGGCAACATGAAAGAGTAGATTGATCAAAGTCAACTTACAGCTTTGCCTTACAATGTCACTTGCTTTAGTCTCATATATATGAAAGTGCATTTGGTTTCTACGTCACCCATTAATTGCTAAGCATTTAATCATTTCCTTTTCCATGTTTTTCCCCAATATTTCCCGCTGAACTTCTTGTCAAACTTCTAAAAAGGCATTCCAATATGTGATGCCACTACTCAATTTCAGTAATGATTACTTTGATCTTACATTTCCAAAAGTAGAAGAGCAGTAATTGTCTAGAGGGCTACATTATTTCCTAACCCAATCATTAAAGTTACCATTAAATGCCAATGTGGTTAATAACTTCTACATATATACAACTCATGTGTTCGATAATTACCATATTATTACTATAGATCCACCATACTCCCAACCAAAACTCAAATCACTATACATCATGGAACTAAATTGTGAACAAGAATTCATCTAACGACCTTACATTACACTAAAACAAAAACCGTAATCTTGACTAATATCATTTATCTCCCACAATCAATATACTCCCGAACTCCCAATCAAGGCACTACCGCTTTTTCCCCTTATCTAACGTAACATTTCCAAATTCGCAACAACCGTTGCTGGTACTTCAAACATTTAGATTTCATACCAAAACTAGGTCTTTTAACAAGAACTCTATCTAAACACAAACTAAGTTTCAACATACTTACGCAGTAGCTTCGGCATCGAGTTATCAACTTATCATCCTCATCCACTAAAATTCATAAATCCTATTGATAGTTAGGTGACTAGGTCATACAGTGTAAATAGCACAACATATTTACTAAATAAATTTTTTTTTATCATTTTTTGGTTTCAAATAGAAGTAACTAAAACAACAAGTCATATCAACTCAGTTGACAAATTACATCCAAAATATACAAATATATATATACATATATATAGATATAGATATACTCATATACATAAAAATCAATAAAAAAGCTTACCTGTTTACCGGAATCAGTAACAAGTTGAACCAGTTTACCACCGGAGAAAGCGGTAACTTCGGCGGCGATCCAAGCGGCGTCTCTATCTTGAACCCAAACTTTAGAGCCCTTACGCAGACTCATACTTGAATTACTACTACTATTACTCATCATCATCATTATTATTATTATTATTATTATATATAATGAATCATTTAATTAGGTCATGTATATTGAAAGCCCTAATTTGAAATTTTTTGAATCTAAAAGAAAAGAGGAGGTCTGAGAGAGAGAGAAAGAGAATGAATTTGGAGTTCCCGCCCTAAAAATCAAAGTAAAAAGGTCCTACACAGAGGAAGAGAGATGAATAAATATAAATAAATAAATAATTTATATATATGTGACATTTATAGAGATACAGTAGATAGATATATTTAGATGATGATGTGTGTGTGTGTGAGAATTTTGAATTTGGTTTTAATTTTAGAGTATGGAGAGAGATAAAGTTGCAGTTACGTTACGTGTGTATCAGCCAAGAAGTTGTAGTAATTCTTTTTAAACTCCCCCCCACCCACTCTTCTTTCTTTCTTTCTGGTTTTTTTTATTTTTTTTTAACTGCGGATTTGGCTTCAAAACAGTCGTAACTTATGACTTGCCTAGTCTACTTTTTTTTCTTCCTTATTGGTTTTGTTTCCCTCTTTGACTCGTATAGAGTAATAATCAAAATATTCCCATAATGGTTTCTCAACATTAATTTTGGTCATTTTAAAGATACAACAATAACATTACCCTATTCCAGCATAAGCGGGGTATGGGAAGGTGTGGTGTAAACAGTCTTACTTCTACCAAATGACAAGTGGAGAAACTATATCTTATGATTCATGTGTCAGGATGGTGACTTACCGGGCATGAGTTGTATACGGTATCAGGGGCGGACGTACATTGTAGGGAGGGGGTTCAAATGCACCCCCAATTTCAAAAAAAATTTAGGAGTTTAGTGTAAAATTGTAGGTTTTTTAGCGTGTGTACCCCCTTTATATTCCAAAAATTCTGAACCCCCAAAAATATTTTCTGGTTCCGCCACTGTACAGTATGCGCTCTGGGTATCAAGACGGTACATGAGACCAGAGAGCTTTCACCCATTTACCCTCTTTTTTTATTCCTAACAAGAAAGACCTACTAGCATAACTATCTGTTGCAAACATGCCATATAAACATATAAGACTCGCATCATGCAGGCAAACATACATATAGGCAAAATATGAACAGAATAAAATATAAGATCCAGTAAGCCTATATAGACTAAGGGCTGCTAACTGACAATGTTATAAAGTAAGCTAAACCGCCTATGAGGAAAAAAACTACCTTGAGCCCCCTACCAATAATAATAATAATAATAACAATAATATTATTTATAAAAAAAACTACCCAATGGCCCCGAAAACGGTAAATACTTATCTTATTCCTCTACTCTAATCTTAGTTCTCTAAGTATTCCTATCATAGATCATGTCTTCCGACATGCAAAGCTCCTTTAGGTCATTCGCTAGTCTATCTCCTCACCTCAGATTAGGCCTACCCCTTCTTCTTACGCCGTCTACCTGAATCGATTCCGCTCTCCTAAGAGGTGGTGTTTGGGAGTGTAATAATAATAATAATAATAATGTAATAGGCAATATAAACCAATTTTTAGATTGTAACCAAGAATCAGGCCAATAACAAACGAAGTGTGGAGTAACAAAAACGGGAGGTGCTCGGTGTAACACCCCGCCAAAGGCGGAATACACGGGATGTACAGTTAACGTATATGCATTGCACAAGTATAATAGATCACAACACAGCTGCCATAGATTAAGTAGTGTAATTACATCAAGTAGGGTATAAAACCCCAAA
>JAOXNX010000019.1:3315051-3326523 GCA_028566075.1 Solidago caesia | reverse complement strand
GGGGAAGGGTGTTTTCTAGAGCAAGTCCAAACAGGTTGGAAATCGTCTAAAGTGTACTTTCAATGCCAACAACCTTCTAAATCAGCTTATGGAAAATTTAGTATTGTAAATGTATAGTTCTAGTAATCACATTAGTTATTTACAAGAAAGTCGGACAAAAATTGTACAGGCCTACCTAGCCTAGCCCTTTTAGACCAATACAAAACATCAGCCGTTTTGACATTTAACCCAACCCCCATTTTATCACCACCGGTTTCGGGTTTCCCTGAAAAACGCACATTAGTTAGTTACTCACCATGAAGGAGATCCCAGAGGCTCCCATTTTCCATGTAGTCATAAAATAACAGGTTCCCAGACGGTGATAAAGAGTAACCTTGTAGACTAACAAGATTCCGATGCTTGATGCTTCCAACAGTTTCAAGTTCGGTCTCGAACTCTTTCAGATATTCAGGATAATGGGTATACAATTTCTTGATAGCTACGGGCCGACAGTTTTTGAGGACACATTTGTAGACTGTGCTCGAGGCTCCATATCCGATAATATATTTTTCACTCAGATTCTCAGTCATTCTCATAATATCATCATACACATGAAGCGCCAAGTTCATGTGAAGTATCACAAGTTTTGGTGACGAGTGATATACAGGCTTGTCAAATGACCCTTCCATGAATGGTTTTGAAGTGTGGGGTCGGCATACTGCCACGAGGATCATAAGAAGAATAACCAAGGCACCCAAAGCAATTCCTAGTATAGCCGCTTTAGAAATGGTAACTACACAAATTTTTTTGCAATATTTAGCATTTCTGTGGTAAAATTATCACGATATTTAAGGCAAGGTTTCAAACACATATCCCAAATCGATAACGAGTTATAGCAAGACTTGCCTCGCTCAGTGGAATGAGATGCATGACACGAAGAACTTAGGAAACTGCAAAGACTGGGATTGCCAAGAAAGCTGCAAAGCGAATGGAATGGGCAATTTTGTAAGTTGACATCTATTTCATGAAAAATTAAATTGTAGCCGTGTCGGTTTCATACCTATCAGGTGAAAACTTTGAAAAATTATTCCCAGTAGGAATATCCCCAGCCAGATTATTATATGATACGTTTCTGCATAAACCGAGAACAGTAAGTACCATAAATCCCCACAACGAAAATCACTATAAACTGATATATTAACAAAATAAACTTACAGAACTGAAAGGCTAAGGCAATTAACCAATGAAACCAAACCTCCTGTTAAGTTGTTACTTTCTAACATTCTGCCAAACATTAATGGAAGAAACAAATGTCATTTTCTCGCACCATTTGAATCGAAATTGGGGTTCACTAGATATCTAAATATATGATTCGTGTGGGAACATACAGCATGAACAAATTCTGAAGTTGACCAAGTTCTTGGGGTAATACACCAGAGAGATGATTGTAAGAAAGATCTCTGCAAGAATGATGTTTTTTGTTAATTGAAATATCAAAGGAAACTAATTAAAGACCATACGATTGCTTACATATCCATGACGCTTCTTAGGTTGCCAAACTCAGCAGGTAAATATCCAGTCAACTCATTCCGGCTCAGATTCCTATTGGTCATCAACATAATAAAAAAATATGAATGACTGATAGATAATGTCTATCGTGAGATAAATTCAGAAATAAACATACAGTTTTAAGAGATGTTCCAAATCGCCAAGTGGAGAAGGGATCGGACCACTGATATTGTTGTTCGAGAGATCCCTGTTCCAAATAACATATACCAACACTTGTTACTGCCAAAAAACCTGATCATGGTTAAGTCTTCTAAAGTTTAGAATCGCTTACAATGTATCCAAGTTACCGATCCGAGACAGCTCGATTGGAATCGGACCCATGAGATTATTTGATGATAGATTCCTAAATATATAAAGGAAAGGTTGTGATCCCATGAAAAGATCTATCAGATTTATAAGTGGGATGTCAAGTAGCAAGAAATCAAGAATGGACAACTTACAAGTATGTCATGCTTTCGAGCCTCTGAAATTCAGCAGGGATGGTGCCCTTCAAGTTGTTCCCATGCACGTTTCTGTGAAGTCAAAGTTATTTATTTGACTGTATAAGATTTTCTAAAAGAGACGGAAATTATAGACAAAGATAACTTACAGGCTGTTGAGATTGGTGCAGGAGCTAAGATTATCAGGTATTCGCCCTTCGAGTTTATTCCCCGCAACATTACTACAATTATAACAAAAAGGAAACTTTAACTTCACAAAGAACTATGGAACTAAGTTAAAGAAATAAGAGGAGTCGCAATGTTTACAGGTCAAATAAGTCTGTCAGCTTTCCAAGTTCCGGTGGAATATGGCCTGTAAGCATATTATCGTTCAGTTCCCTGTATAACAAAAAAAATTCAAAAATGATCCATACAATCTCTCAGAGAATCTAAAGAGGGAAATAAAAATGAAAGCAGAAGTGTTTAGTACAGGTAATGGAGCTTCGACATATTCCCAAGCTCTGGGGGAATGGATCCTGTCAATTTGTTGTTGTGGAGATACCTAAACAAAAACCATAACATGGATGTTCAAGAAGTTAGCATGCAAAGTTTCATATGACTCGTACCATAACACTATAGAGCCCGTTCTTACAATTTCTCAGTGTAAGTCAAGTTTCCAAGGATCGGAGGAATTTGACCACTCAAATTGTTGCAACTCAAGTCCCTGCAATACCAACCCCCTTAAAAACATGTAGAGAAGTATACATTTCTGGTTTTACTGAAATGCCATGAAATCACTTACAAAACCGCAAGTGCCTGCATTAGT
Source organism: Solidago caesia (assembly GCA_028566075.1). Lineage (NCBI taxonomy): Eukaryota > Viridiplantae > Streptophyta > Magnoliopsida > Asterales > Asteraceae > Solidago > Solidago caesia. The sequence goes on along the minus strand of JAOXNX010000019.1, from coordinate 3,323,730 downwards.
CCAATCACAGATGGAATTTCCCCAGATAACTGGTTTCCTTGAAGCGATCTAAGATATGTCCAAATTGAAATATTGTTAGAATAATATTTTGCACAGTTTTATGATCATATTAAAAGTAGACAAAGTTCTAGACTCACAATGTGGCTACTTGTAGGAAACCTATGTTGAATGGTATCTCTCCGGTGAAATGGTTATATGACAAGTCCCTAACGTCAACTTAAACAATTAATCAAAAAGAACCATGCTCGACATTTTTAAACACCAAGTCATTTTGAGTGGGGTACATACAAAACCTGGAAGCCGGTGCAGTTGCCAATGTTTGAGGGAATAGTGCCGCTTAAACTGTTGTTCCTCACGTCACTGGGTAAATGTATATGATCAGTACGTAAGCTAAGATAGTAAGATCTTATAAAACATAAAACAAGAAGATGAAAATGAAAGTCAAATGAAAACACCGACTTACAAATACCACAGGCCCGTTAACTGGCAGACATCGGGAGAAAGCTCACCAACCAAATTGTTACTCCTCAATCCTCTAATTACAAAATCATATATTGTGGTCAAAATGCATAAAACCTTAGTAAAAATAAATGAGCTTTAGAAACTTACAGATACTGCAAAACTTCATTCCAGTATATAAGCCTAGGGATTTCACCGTTTAGCCGATTTTGTGCCAAGTCCCTGAATGGAATGAATTTTATGAATTTCTACTAAATTTATATAACTTTTATGAAATGATATGCACGAATGATACTCACAGAATCTTCAAATTTGGAATCTGTGATAAAGTTGAAGGGATAGGGCCAATTAGTTGATTGTTTTTCAAGATCCTGTAAATCCAATGGGGATGGTGTCATCAATTGATACTAATAACTAAGTAGCATATATTAATGTTATTAGGACGTTATTAAACTTACAAGAGCTCGAGCTGTTTTAACTTTGATATTGAAAACGGAATGTCTCCCGTTAGCATATTGAACGATAAATCCCTGGCAACATTATTTATTTAAAATCTAAGCAACAAAATGTGCCACATTATGAAGATAAATCCTAGAAATCGAAACAAAAACTTTAGACAGTATTAAACATATCGCTTACATGTTTGTAAGGGAGCTACAATCACCAATCTCATCTGGGATTTGACCCGATAATCGGTTTCCACGCAGATCACTGTTCAAACATGATCCAAAACATGATTTAAAAAACAAAAAAATTTCAAAACAATAAAATGATTTTTCTTTTCAAATTATTTAGTAACAAAATGGACTAAAAAGGGAAGAAACTATACATTGAGAGTAAACCTTTAAGCTCTCCAATGCTTGGTGACAGCTCTCCATCAAGATTCAAACCTGAAAGATTACTAAAAAGATTTTTCCAAAAAGTCATATTTTGACCCAAAAAAGGTCATGATTTTGACACACACAAAAAAAAGTCAAAAACTTTCTCATGATATTATGAGAAAAATAATAATAATGATAATATAATTGACTCACAGTGCAACAACATTGAAGGTGACATTATCACAAGATACACCTCTCCACATACAGTAGTCTGAAGATGGTGAATCAGTCCAGTCATATAGCACATTATTCACATCTCTAAATGACTTTTTTATCTCCAACAATGTCCCTCCTGAAAGATTAAAAAAAGTAATCAAGATTAATTTAACAAATTAAAATAAAATAAATTATAATATCCACATAAAGCACATCCCTCAAGTTGACTTAAATAAGCTTTTAAAGAAGGAATAAGACACACTTATTATATCATATTAAATTAAACCTTAAATAAACTACAATAACCTCATGTCATTACTTGAATATATAACACACAAGTCAAAAGAAATATTATATTATAATGTGTACCAAAAATTCTTGCAAATCTTAGTTAATAATTAACAAACACTTTAAAACCAACAAACATTATTCAAGACAAGAAACAAAAACCTTTTTTCCATTTTTTTTTTCTTAAATGAACAAAAAAATACTTGTACAGTATGCATCAAAACTTGTACCAAAATGGGTAAAATTTAAAAAATAAAATAAAAAATTACTCACCATCATCAGAGTTAACCAAAATGAAGAAGAAACTTGAAGAAGTGAAAAGAAACAAAAGAAGAGAGCCCATCATTCTCAAAGCTTCAAACTTTCTTCTTAAATCTTCCATTAAACTCACCCCAACATTCTTTCAAGAAAATACTAAAAAAATCTTGAAACTTTTTTCTTTTTTTGGTTTCAAGAAACAAACTTTAAACTTTTTTCTTGTTGAGTCACCTCATTTGTAAACAGGGTATTCGAGTATCTTTCATCTTCATCTTGGTAACAGTGTAATCATATCATATATATCTATATGAATATGAATGTATGTATGTGTATGTATAGGTATATAGATATAGATATAGAATATAATAAAGTCAAGAAACTTGAAATAGTACTACTAATACAATAGTATAGTGCCAAACCTATAACTGCAACTGTGTTATAAAACCCTGCACATTTTTACAGCTATTATTGCTATTTTCTCCTGTCTTGTTAACTTTTACTCCATTTCTCATTTTATTTTTATAAAAATTTTCTCTCTCTGCTGACAGCTTTTTCAGGATAAGAAGTGAGAGAGTGATGTAAATACTCAAAAATAAACCAAGTTTTTTGTATATATATTTTTTTAAACTGTTATCATTTTAAGAATAAAGGGTATTTCCAATTCTTAACCATACATGTGGGTCAATTCTATAAATCATTTTTTAAAAAATAAATAAAATAAAATAATTTCTTGAAAATTATAAATAAAATTAAAGATACTTTTTTTTTTATGTTGAGGGAGTTAAGATTTTGCCTTTTATATATACAGGGTAGAGAAAAGGGTAGTGGGGTTAATATACAATTCAATCCTATCATTTGTCACTATCAAGATTTGGTTTTTCTGATATAGTTTGCAGAAGCTGACAGAGTGCCTTTTTTTTGCACTCATCACACTTGAGGGCGGTAAAGTGTTAATTATAGATAAAAAGAGGGGGTAAAGTGTAAATAATATATATATATATATACAAAAGTGAATATAAGGCTGTCACATACTCCCATACCTAAGTTAGGTATGGAACCTCTCACATACCAATTTTTTAATGGAATAACCTTATATTCACATCCATTTAAGTTAGACTAGTGGGTTGTGTGGAAAATGGTTCTCCATGTATCTATTAAAACATTAAATTTGATATTTTAGTTTAAAAAATCTATTTTTAATTAAGTCATCAAATTTAGTGTAATTTTTAGTACAATATTAAACTTTTGAATATTTTATACTAAATTTAATACAACATCAAATATAACACCAAATTTTATAAACAAGATTACGTTTTTGTGTTATACATTAGCTATTTATCGATTAGTTCATATAACTTCAAAATGTTAAAATTTCAAAAATAAAAATATTGAAAAGAAAATCAAATTGAATTACTATTTGGTGTTTACATTGCAATAAAAACCACTTTTTAATGTAAACATATTCAAAGATGCACCACTCCAATTATATTTGCCGCTTGTCACAAGTTTCTTCGCCTATCAAAGAAGCACCACTCTCTTATTTTTGGGTAGCATTTTGAGGTGTAACATGATGTCACATGACGTAAGTCCCCCCTCCGGCCCTCTCCTAAGATGCACAACTCCCCTTAGGCTAACAGATCAAAGATTAAGATTAACAGCAAAAATGAATAGAATCCATATGTGAGTAGCAAATTTGTAAGCTTACAAAATTAGTCACATACATCATTACTCGTAGGAAAAATCTAATTCGAACACCGTATAAGTTATAAGGGGAGGGTGAAGTATAAATAATAGGTAAGAAGGAGGGGGTAAAGAATAAATAATGGGTAAGAAGAGGGGGGTAAAGTGTAAATAACATATGGGTTTTGGTTATGAAATGACCAGGCTTCTGAGAGAAGATGGATGTGAATAAATGAGTGAGTGATAAAAGAGAGAGTGGCAGAATGCAGAGGCAGGCAGAGAGCCAGAAGTAAAACAGTAGGAGACACTTTATTCGGAGATAGAGAAAAAAAACATCCTTTTAACTTACAAACATTAGCTCCATCCCATGTGGTTGATCTAACAAATGAATGCCACTAGTCATGTTATGTTGGTTTGGGTATAAATAACAACTTCTCAATTACTAGTTACAGAGAAGTTCTAAAGAGTTTTATAAAATAGAAGAGGCACGTTCAAAAAAAAGAAGAGGCACACATTTTACTTATCGTCCGTTCGTTATTGCTCTGATAACGAGTTAACATCATTAGGACTGGTTCATTATTAGCTTGTTATAGAGGGACTAGTTATGGGCATAACGAGTATAAATGTTGGCTTTATTTTTTTCCTTCCCTCACGTGACTATATATATATATATAGAGAGAGAGAGAGAGAGAGAAAGAGAGAGAGAGTGAGAGAGAGAGAGAGAGAGAGAGTTCTGATCAAATGAGAACAGTGTGAGAACACTTAAAAACTTCATTTTGATTATATACAATTATACAAAAAAGTAACATATTGTATAGCTAATTATCATTATTTATGTGTTTAACAACACATTGATCCGTCAAAATCCAGAAAATCACACTTTTTGTTTTTTGCATTAATCTTGGATGCATATTCATCAAGATGGATGCAAAAATAAAAAAAAATGTGATTTTGTCAGTTTTGACGGATCAGTGTATTGTTAAACACTTAAATAATGATAATTAGTTATATACTATGTTGGTTATATGGACTTATAATGCATCAAAATAAAGTTTTTGAGTGTTCTCGTTTTAAGGTTGTTCTTACTGGAAAGTCACCATATTATATATATATATATGGTGACTTTTCAGTAAGAACACCCTTAAAGTATAAATTTGTTGGTCTCGGACTAGTTATGGCTTAATTATGTTTGGGGATGTTGTAAAGGATTAATTATTGATTAGTAGTTGGGGGAAATTTTTATGATGTGGTGTTGATGTAACGCTCACGATGACTAGTTATGAGTTACTAATAAATGAGGCATTGTGGTCACTTAAACATTTAAGAAGTTTGTTGTCTATTTTTAGTTTTTCATATACTTTGATTGCATTCATATGTGTTAGTAGACGCTTATTTTTTATTAGGTTCTAATTGATTTTGATGTTATTTTTAGACTAGCAGTATACCCGTGAAATATGCGGTGGTGGATGAGTTTTTAATTTTTTTTTTTACAAGTGTCAGTATAAAATGAATTTAAAAACAAAAATTCGTCAACTTTGATTAGTACATGGGGTAAATGGTGATGTTGGCCAGTAGCTGGCTTCGCCGACCACCATCTTTAGATGTCTAAAACATATGTCTACGAAGGTTGTTATTAAAAATATTTAAAGATGAAAATGATTAGATAAATTATTGTGTGACGCTTTTGTGGATATTCCAGTTATGTTACAAGGCAACGACGTTATTGATGATGTGATTTTGACGATGATATGGTTGTGATCGCCATCTCTAAAAGCGGTTACCATAAGTTAATGTTTTAGTGATATTCTTCTACATGAGTAATATAATGATATGTGGAGAATTTAGATGGGGCATAGTTTAGGAATAAAATTTTGAAAATAGAATGAATCATCACACCAAATGGTTTAATGAGTTTGTTTTCACACAAGAGATCTCAGGTTCAAGTCTTACCTTAAACATATTTGACGATATTCGCGAATAATTCACACCCTTAAAAAAAAAAAAACTTGAGTAATGATTTTAAAATGGACCATCAAGACCAAAAAAGGTACAATTGGAAAATGAGGCTCCAAGGCGAAGTGGTATGGGGCTACCCAACATGGGGGCGACTCGTGCAATGTGGCGCCAAGTCACCATGTTGGGTAGCCTAAAAAAAAGGGGGAGTGGGGCTACCCACATGGGTGGGGCGACTCGCGACATGTGACACCTTCTAATTTGTGTTTTTATATATATACTTGCAAAAGAAAGCACAGGCGATCCACTCAAGTCTCCCAAAGGGCTTATCGCCGCACCGGGGTGGTGTTCCCGGCGATCCGCAGGCGAACCGGGCCTGGGTTCCGGGGGGGGACGCCCCATACCGTCTATCCTAAGGAAACCATTGGCGTGCTCACTTCTTAAGGGCTAGTCCTTGAAACTCGTATTTGTGGAGAACAAGAGAGGACGAGGGGGATGGAGAGCTAGTGGGCCGCGTGAATTGTTAACAAATTTTAAAAAAATTGTTCTTTTTGTGTTTTTATTTTATTTAATAATAAAATACAGAGAAAAAAGTAATGAAAAAAATGAGGAAAGGGTGTTGTTGGCATGAATGTATCATGGATGTGTAAGGAAGGAAGATATGATGGATGTGTAAGTAAGGAAGATATGACGTGATGCAGATATGACGACGGGCTCTTTGAAGAGGCCTTAAAAAAAGATTTCAACCATATACTTTCTATATTGTTCCAAACGCATGTAATCACTCCAAAACTACCACTGTATGTAATACATTTTTCAATTTTTTCCCCTAAATTATGAACTTTTTATTTTATTATATTGAATATCTTTTTTTTTTTTTTTTTTTGAAAGGTGATGTTTTTTAGAATTATATTGAATATCTATGTTATTGTTTTTTAGGTGGTGTTCTCTTATCTCGTTTATTTTCTTGGTGGGTTTAGTTTGAAGATTATTTTCCTGGCCCAAAAGGTTTAGTTTGGAGTTTGTATATCCAAAGTCATTTGAATTAAAATTTATTCACCTTCAAACCTTTGTTTTTGCTTTGAAATTCATGTGATTTTCTTGCCTTCATTATATGGCAAAGGTTTCGTTTGATAAGGCCATCTCTAATGGCTTAATCATGTTGGCGTGCACACGTTAGAGGTTCGAAATGCTGGTGAGAGTGCTCCATCAAAGTGTTGGGAGGCATATTGAAGGCACGGTGAAAGAGCGAGGAATAAGGTTAAAACATTGCATTTTTTTTTTCCTTTTGACCTTGTGTGTGTGTGCATATATATATATGAGAAAAGTGAATATGTTGTTATTTTACATGTAACTTGGATGAAAAACCCCTCACATGCTAGTTTTTTAATCAATTAAAAACAAAAATCATTGGTTTATTTTGCAAATAATATAATTAAAAAAAAAATAGATGTGAGGGTATTTCATCCAAAATGGATGTAAAACAATATGATATTCACTTTCTCCTGTATGTATATATATATATTAGTCTTAATATTCATACGATGTACGAATTGACTATATATATCGTAATATTTGATTTTTTGTATAAACATTATACTAAAACGTCATCCTTGTAAAATTTATAAACATTATATTAAAACATTAAGTATATAGATGTTATAAAACTATATAAGTCCTATAATGGTTAAACTAACAAAAAGGAAAACATGATTAGAATATATATATATATATATATATATATATATATATGTATATATATATATGTGTTTGTGTGTGGTTAGATGGTTATGTTTAAAGGGAATATCCAATTTCAATGTAACATGATTATGATTTTATATTTTATATATATGGTTACAAGGTTATGTTAAAAGAGAAGATCTTTTTAACATAATGGCTTGGGTTGATTGGATCAAAAATTCTCTTTTTGTTATTTAGCGTGGACGTTTTTCTCGGGACTTATATGGGATTATATCAAAAACATCCACGGAGTGAAAACCGGTGGCTCGGCCTTCGTTGGAAGAGGGTTTTTCTTGTGTCTAGTTTTTCGTAATTGGCATGAGTTTTTGACCCTCTTTGTAATCTTCGCAGTTCAAATCTCAGGAAGTATCTAAGATTATGTTGATTGTTTAGTTCTAGATATGATTTCCTTTGTAATTGTGTTTGGCTTGTAACTTTATCTTTTAGGCATCTAGTGCTTTGCTAGTCGCCGTTATTTTTAATGTAAATTGCCATTCTAAATATAAAAAAAAAAAAGATTGAATGTCAATGCGATATGATTTTAATTTTAATTATAATAAATAAATAATTAAATATATTTGATGACAATTGGATATTTATTGTTTAATTAATATAAAAATTATAATATAAAAATTATAATTGAAAGAAAATAACATTATTGTAGAGTTAAAAGCACCAATTTTATATCCATCAATTTCTTTAAAACTTAATATTACATAACTTTCAAAATTCCTAAGACCAATTTTAACCCTCGGCATATTCCTGGCGTATTCAGTCCAATACGCTGAGCTTCCGGCGTATTGCGTTAAGGAAGTCGGCGCGGTGGCTACCACTTTGTAAATCTTGACGTAATTTGGTGTTTAATACTATTTATTTTTTGTTCGGCAAGTATACAACGGCTACATGGATGGTTAAAGTTTGTTTTGTTTCAATCTAAAGTCACAGGGTTATTTGGATGAAGAAGACGGCGAGAATTTGTTTATGATTTTCCAATTTCTAGCCCCTGAACTATTATTTGTTTATAAATTATTTATATTAGTTTTGGAAGTTTATCTTATTCTTTAGAGTTAATTGCATAAATCGTCCCTGTGGTTTACCAAAATTCGTGGATTACATCCCTCGAAGGAATTATTAGTGGTTTTCGTCCCTGTTTCAAGTTTTTTTAGTGGATTTCGTCCCTCTCCAAGTTTTTTTTAGCACTTTACTTCCCTTTGAGGGATGTAAAGTGCTAAAAAAAGTTTGCACACTTTTAGCGGATTTCGTC
>JAOXNX010000019.1:3282331-3297323 GCA_028566075.1 Solidago caesia | reverse complement strand
TACCCCTCACGTGCAGGGCACGTGGGGCTACTTAACGGCCTATTTGACGTCCGTCAGAGGCAGGTATGGTCCGAGTGGGCTTTTGGCAACCACGGGTATCATTAGTGTAATTTTGATCTCATAGGTAGGAAACGTGAAATTCGTGTAAACCACATGTACCATTTCAGTAATTAACTCTATTATATATTATATACTATATTAGGAGCTATATTATATATTATATACTATATTAGGAGCAGTGCCCAGGTATCCACACTACCGCCCCGCGTGTGTGTGATGATACACATTATACACGAGTTTCATAATATTTAGATGATTAGTGATTTTTGTAGGGTCCTTTTAACGAAATCTGTGAATGGGCTACACACATAATGATTAACTTAGACACTATTTTGTAGGGTACTTGGACTATTGGGAGTAAGACATTTCGTATGGGGCGTCTTCTGTCATGTGGCGATGCCTCCCCTAAAGAGATCTCTCTCCTTTTTGTGGGAGTAAGACAACTTTTTTTGGGGCATCTTCTTTTTTTTTTTTTTTTAATAAACACAAATTTATTTATTTAATTTAATACATTAAAACTAATATATAAAACTAATTAATTAATTAATTGGAAATTTATTTATTTAATTTAATTTAATTTAATCTATTATTATGTCATTTTCCTCTTACCTAACCCTACCTAACCCTTTATATATATACACACACATGTATACATAGGGGAATTTACTAAGCAGAAAGGATAAAGACAACTGCATATCTATCTATATCTATCTTTACTTTATTTATGTAATAATTTATATATAAGAAAATTATTATTAGGAGGGTTTTTCAACTGCTGCTCATCATCATCATCCTCGTCATCATCATTTTCCTTCTGCACACCACCACAGTTTGCCCCTCTCTTCTACGATTTGTTCCTAGGGTTTGTGTTCTTTTCATTTTAGTCTATTATTATTATTATTTGTTTATCAAGAATTAATTAAAACTAGTAATATATATATAAACCTCACCTTTTTTGGGCGGAACTTGTATGCCGGACAACTCATTTTGATCAATGCCGCCCCTCGGAGCGGTGTGGATAGCGGCAATCAGGCGGCAGAGGGCGGCGTCGGGGCAAAAACCGCCCCACTCCCGATAGTCTTATTACGTACCTATAAACGAAATATGTGGATGGGCTACATACATAATGATTAACTTAAGTTAGTGGACAAGGAGTGGGGGCGACCTCGTAGTTTTATAATGATTCTTTCACTCCTCAAGATACAATAATTTATGTACAATGTATAACTGTTTATTACACAGTGAAAATGTGTAATTGGGAAAAAGAGTGTGAAAATAGATACCCACGTGGACAATTGTAACCCACATTTTCATCCATATTTTTACCTTATGAGATGATACTAGTATCATTTATTTTAATAAAACTACTATATTCATGTATCATCTACTTGTACAGTCTGCTATAACATTTGTGCAATACGGTAATTAATCAAAAACAATTGTACTAATATCAATTCCCTTTTACCTTAATCTTTGAATATATATATATATATATATATATATATATATACATAAATATATTTTAAATATTTTACCACTTTAACCTTCTTAAATAAATAAATAGATTATAATAAAAAATAGTTTTAAGAAATGAATAACTTTTATATATACTAAAAGACAACTGCCCTAACTACTTATTAACCAATCAAAAGTCTCAATTTGATTATAATTTGTTATGCTTATGTCATAATTTATAATTATTTATAAAAAAATAAGACCCACAAAAACATATTATTTAATTTAGATAAAGCAAATAAAAACCTTTTGTTTCGTACGCACTAAACAACTAAATCAATTAGTTTAATTGTTATCCAAATGAAATTATATATATATATATATCATATTTTTTTATAGTTATCCAAATAAAACGATATATCATATTCGGTTGAAAAGAAAAGAAAACAAATAAATTAGTTTTTGGTTTCTTTTTCCCACAAAACAAGAACTTACCAAGGTTATTCTTTTGTTTTTTTCTTCAATCGAACAAGAAACAAAAGAAAAAAACAATTTGTTTGGTTTTTGTTGATTTAAAGATCTAGCAATCTACATTATTTATTGGACGCACTCGTGTGGACTATTTGTAATAGGGGAAATGATCCGTAATGCAGATTTGTTAAAGAAAAAGTTTCCATTTTGACCCTAAAGTTTATTAGATGTACATGTTAAATCCCCGGTATGTGAGAGGTGCAGTACGTAAGCTTGCGTAATGTTACAGTACGGATGATATCCCCTTTGTAATATTATTGAATATTGGTTTCAACCAACATGTGTTCATCAATTCTTAAAGGTATATTTTCGAACTTAGTTCGTGAATTATTAGCATGACAATAATCATAGTGTAATTGGATTATGATGGAAAACTTTATGGTGTGATGTTTAATAAATATAATATTTTTGTTTAAACATTATTACTCTTCTGCATACTTATAACATTTTGTTGATAATATATTTATTATTTTCATATTTAACACTGTTTTGTTTATATACATATATTTACAAAATAAATAAGAAATAATCACATTGAACTAATTAAACAAAATACTAATAATTATGTATGTCTACATCAAAAGTTTACAAATTAACCAATAATGTGTTATGCAGATTTCGGGGATTCTTCTTGAAGGCTGCTAGAATTGGTAAAGTTTATGATTATCATGTACATAGTAAATATCATGCATGGTTATTATATTTTACGTTAACCTTTTAATCGGTTATAGATAGTCCAAGGTGTGAGATGTTCTTTTACCATTCCAAGGACACCTGGTGATTCACATTCTACTCGCATAAGCCACAACAAGTTTACTCCTTAAGGTAAAATAAAAACTGAAATATTTTCAAATATGACTTTTAACTTTTATATAAGTGTTTAATTGTTTTTGGTAAAGCTTGCTTCGTGGCCATATATGGTGGATAAATTTGGATTTAAATGGTAATTTTCAATGCACTACAAACACGTATTATAGCTATAAGTTTTTTATACACCATACTGTTTTCCAAATTTTGCTATTAGTATGCTATTGTTTAGATTATGGCATGATATAACGTGAAATATTATAAATTGTGAACCCCTAAATTATTGTTGACTTATTGTATTAGATTTGTTCTTAAAAGACATAATGGTTTTTTAACTTAAAAGATATTACCGATCTTGCGAAAGTAATGTTCCAAATACACAAAAAACTTTTGTATTCTTTGGTTTAGCGATTACTAAATTTAGTATTAATTTGTTTTGACTGTTGGAACTGTAATAATTGAAAGATGCTTTTTGGCTACTGATTAATTATGTTAAATGGTTATTTAGATCATATAAATTTTGTATCTATATACAATTTGTATTATATTTATAATTTGTATGTTTTGATGAAAATTGTGTTTATATTGAATTTTTGATTATGTATTTGTGAATTTAATTAATTTTGAGTTTGTGTAAGATCGTATTTATATAATTTTCCCTCTTATTTTTAGGGTTTACCATTTATCCAGAAGATCTCATTCAGATTGGTATATCATCTTCCTTGGTTTTTTTAATTCTTTAACTTTATTTTTTAATTACATTCTCTACATTTGAATTTTTTCAGTTTATTTTTCATATATTTTAATTTACAAGGTTTTATGGGTTACATATATTTAATTTTATCTTGAAAATGTCGTAAACATCTCATGTATTTGACACGGGTCTAAATCTAGTACGAGTTATATGTCAATCAAATGATACACATATTATAAATTAAGTAAACTTTATATTAGGTTAATAATAATTATTTAATCCTTTAAGTTTTAACTACATCTTTACCCTTGTAAGTTATTTTTTGTAATGTTTTAACCCTCTATGGTTCAAAATTTTGACGTTTTAATCTAGGCGTGTACAAAAACCGGGTTGACCCAACCTGACCCGAAACCCGACCCGGTTTTTGGTCAACGGGAACAAAAACGGGTTTGACCCAACCCGACCCGTTTTGAACCCGGTTTTGGGTCAAACTTTGACCGGGTTTTTTTCGGGGTTTTTGACCAAAAACCGAACCCGACCCGATGTCAACCCGATCCCCGAACCCGAAAACCCAACCCGGTTTCAATCCGCCGGGTTTTCCAAAACCCGAACCGGTTTTGGTCAAACCCGGGTTTGACCGGGTTCGGTTTCAGGTTTTTTTCCGGGTTCGGTTTTTTTTGTACACGCCTATTTTAACCATTTGATGGAATATTGCATCTTTATACTTTAAAATAAGATATTTAATCCCTAGACTTTGTCCTTTATAATTCAGCCTTTTGAAGTCATCTAATTTTATTTTATTTTAAGTTTCAAATGTTTAGTGGTGTAACCCTTGGAAGGTTTAAACCAACAAGTCAACACAAATTTACGAATAAAAAACTTCGACAAATTAAAATTTAAGGGATTAAACAATTATTAACCCTTTTACATTTGGTACGTCATTTAGCTAGAAAGCAGTCAACCGGTAGTGAGTTCATCGAACATACAGTCGAGAGAGTTGGCCATGTTTTTATTGTTAGTTCCAAATTATAGAGTCGGTTTACTAGAAAAGCTAGCTTAAGAAAGGTAGAAGTTGTATCCTATCCCAACACATTATCATGTCACCAACGTTTATCCTATTTGTGGACCAAAACGAGATGTCGAGGAATATACGAGCTGACAGTCCTCTGTTCACAATCAGAAACATCTATTTATGATGAACTCAATGGTGGCCATATGGACCAAGTACTAATAAATTCATCTGATAGTTATCCAGAGAGTTTTACTAGCAAAACTCGAAATGATCAACACAAATACAGTTTATTAGTTATTACAACACTCTAGGTATGTATGCTTCACATCAAAGCTTTTATACGCCCTTAAATAAAGAAAGTTGAGTTGAAACAAACAATACCACAACGGCAGGAGACACTGACACCACCTAGAACATTAGTGATAAGTTGATAGAAATTCCTTCTAGATATGTCGTGAACGGATCAAATTGGCACCAGGCTGCTGAATATACGTTTCAAGCTAGGGCAGGCGGTCCGTAATCTTCCCATGCTTGATGGATTTATCTATTGCAGTTTTGGAAACAAAAAGCATACAGAAATATAAGTACGTCTTCATAGAAACGACTCAATTTGACTTCAAACAACTATTTTAGCCATAACTAGACTAACCTTTTGGCAAAAGCGAACATCTAGAGTCTCGAGCATGTTACACAGTGATATGGCTGATTCAACTGCTTCTTCACTAATATTGCAAGACTAATTGAAAGATACAGAGAGATAATAGTCAGAAATGTAAATTAAAAACTTAGATACTCAATCCTGGGTAAAGAGTGTCACACTGTTGAAGTTATCATCTTAAAAGTTCACAAGTCAAAATGGCCACAAAACCCAAGTCAACAGATGCATTCGATGATTAAAAAAAAAGGATGATAAATGAGACCATGCATACCTGAAGAAAGAGGCTAGTTAATCTAGGACAGACGAGCTTCAAGATTTCCAACGAGCTGCAATTGCTGTAGTGGCAAACACAAAAGAATATGAACTCAATATGAATATTGGAGCATTACAATCAGATGTGGCAAGATAATGGGTTCAGACCGAAACTAGTCATTTTCAAAACAGGACAAGTTGCATTGATCCACAAACATTCTCATTCCATTCAAAAAGAGGTTACAATAGATCATTCTGTTACAAACCAGTAGTATTACAGTGAGAATGATATCTTTGAAATAGGAAGAGTTTAGAAGGTTGTACACATTAATAATAGACCCCAGACGGCTTTCAAGCCGTATTCATTTTAGCTATATATTCTGATTTGACCCTTTAAGATAAAACACATCCCAAACCAAACCCTTTTAGGAGTAAATGAATCAAAATTGCCATTTTTAATACAACAAAAGATAGAGTACCACAAACCCAAGGGAGGAAGTTATACCTTAGATTGAGAAAGCACAAGTTTAAACAAGTCACATCAACTTCTTTCAGGTTTGCAGACAGCGAAATGTTTAATGATGATAGATGGGAAAAGCGAGCCACTGAGGGGATGAGTACTTTCTTAATATTTGGACAACCAACACAATTGAAATTTTGTAGAAAACGTTGAGGCTGCTCAGTCTGCAACGGTGGATCATCTTTGGTAGATCGATAGAGACGATCAACGCTAAAACTCCAATTTAGATCATGCATATTCACACACCCATTCAAGCTGACATGAGTTAAATGGGTGCAGCAAGCAAGAAGCTCCTCTATGGAGGCCTGACACAAACTCCCGTACGATAAATCCAACTCACGGAGAGTAGGGAGAGCACCATCTTTGTAAAGAGGCTCAAGTGATGAATCGGTGAGATATTTGCATGCTTGCAATTTCAAAACCTTAAAGAGAAAGAAAAAACCAATAAGCCAAACAAAAGGTAATAACTTGATGGAACTTGGGTAAAAAGAACATATATCTCAATAGCAACACACCTTTAACTGCAAACAGGAATCAAATACAGGTTGCAAGTTGGTTAAGAAGGTGTAGGAAAGATCAAGTGATGTCAAATTAGGAAGCCAGCGCAGTGATAAGAGTCCATCAGAGCCAACAGATGGGCATGACATCAAAATTAGTGATTCAATGAGGGGACACGAAGCAGTAGTTGCAGACAAGCAGTCGTCCTTTAATTGGCTGCATGAATAAATCATAAAGCATTAGCATCTTACTTGAGAAGGCAAACAAATATTTCTACCAATGGATACATAGAGAGAATGGTAATCCGTAAATTCACATGACCTGCAAAAGGAAGCATCCAGAGATGTTAGCAGTGGGCAATTTATAAATGCTTCAGACAAGACACCACACCCCTTCAGTTCAAGCAACACCATAGTTGGTGCTTCAATCTTCAGTGTATTCAGTTTTGGACAAATTCCCAAGTTAAGAGAACGAAGGCCAACCTAGCAAAAGGAAATTGAAAGAAAATATCAGATATCAATGCGGTTTGAATACAAATTCTTTATGTTATAATTTGGACTTGTATTTCCTATGCTTGACCTAAACCACAAAAAATACAAATTTATCCAAGTTCTATGACGAATCGAAATTAGAAAATCACTAACAAATGGCTTGAACTTTCAAGAATGTTTCATGTAGAGTAATATAGGCAAAGCTGGTCACCACTCTTTGCACTTAATTTGACCAGATTTTTGCAAAAAATGACAGCAAACTTGGGCCATATGACCCTAAACGGAAGCTTTTTGCAAAGTTCATGTCTTTTCTTTGGCAACTTTCAAACTTCAACCTATTCGAAGTTGGAGAAAAGTTGGTTGCCATTTTTCGCAATAACTCGATATATATTTGATGAGTAACATTATTGGCCAAACAACATAAAACTTGAACCACAACTGGATGATTACTTGGCAAACAAGGAAGCGGCTTTTATATAATTAAGGGGTTCTTAATTAGATTAGGGAGTTATTTTTATTAACTTCCATTTATTAGATTCAAATTAGTCTTTAATAGCCTGGAAAGAGGGTTCAATTGTTACATTTTAGCAGATACTACTATGTTTTGCTTTTGATTTCATGATGTAAAAGAAAAAGTCTAGAGAGTTTCTCAATCTCTGGTGTCTATCCTTCGCTTGGTATATGATAATACCATTTTTTGTTTGAATACACATTAGCTGCTCACTTCAAACGTTTGATGATACATTAATTGTCTGAATCTGTAACTTCGTGCTATGTCAATAATGGTTTGCTTAATACATAAAACTGAATAAAGATGCCAAAACATCAGACCACAGACGGGAACGGCTAAATGACGAGAACAGCCTTTTATAATTCAGTTAGTGTGAGGAGATTATCAGATTAGTAATAGCATATACTTCAATGTTTAATAAACGTCTTTACAGTGTGGAGACACATGCTTTTCAGAAAATTCATCGTATCACATTTAGTCCCATCATAAACTTTTAAGAAACAAGATTGGGAACTATTTTGATTTAAGCAAAGAATAAAACTTTTTAAGAACATGATATGTGATTGATTTACTTACTGGACTGAAAGTTGCTCGTTCAAGATGATCGCATCCATCCAAAGACACTTGCTCAAGATATGGGCAAGTTAGTTCCAGAGAAGTAATAGCACGGCAACCAGCAAGGGAAAGACTAGTTAAAGAATTGCTAGAGAACTCCACTGCTGTCAAACTCTGGACAATAAAGATAACCGAAGTCAGTAAATAAAATTGAAAACAAGTCAAATACTATACAGAATTAGTGAAATTGTCAGATTATAAATTGTCAAATACTATACAGAATCAGTGAAATTGTCAAAGCTAAATTGTACAACCACACTTCATTCTCAGATTATATAAACAGGATCGTCAAAGCTAAATTGTCGAATGGTAAAATATAATAGATATGATATTCATAAAAAGGGAGTATGTGCAACAAAAGTAAGTTCCAAACCTCGCAGTTATCAAGAATCAGTGATTTGAGCATGGGGCATCCACTTCCATCACTAAATACTTCACAGATAGAATTTGTCAATGATTCACAGTCTGTGAGGTCAACTTCTTGTAGAGACTGACATTGCAGCTCTAAGGAAGTTAAGCTTTCCTGTTTATGCAAAACAAGTTTCTGCATAGAAATGACAAGAATTAAAGCATTCAATAATCAATATATTCACATAAAGAAATCAGAATCCAAACGAACAGATACGAATAAACCATACTTGCAGTGAGTTTGATACAATGTTGATCCGCTGGAGTGAAGGACAATTAGAGACTTTAATAGATGATAACCCCACACTCCTTAAACTCAAGTCCACAAATCTGCAACCCATGAGCAATGGAAATTAATGATTTTAGAGAAAGTGAAAATTTAAAAACTAAAAAAAAAAAACCCACAAATCTGCAAACACAAGAAATGGAACGTAATGATGTTAACAAATTATTGACTATTGTAAGGGATTGTAGTTTTGTATAGAGGATTATACTTGCGACAATGTACGAGTCTGATATTCTGCAAGCGAGGAAGATCCAAGAAGACCGATGTCAATAAACTGCAATTATCAAGCTCCAAAACCTGCAACATAAAAAGTTACAAATACTGATGAAGTTGCAAAAACTGGCTTTCATTATCGAGACCGCAAAGTTCTAACCTCCAACATATAGCTATGAGATATTGCAGCCATAGAAGCAGAAGTTATGCCTTCACAGCTATGAAGCTTGAGAACCGTCAGCATTGGCAACCTTACAGACTTCAAACAAATAAGGGTATATTATCAATAACATATCACGATATTTGATAAATCATATATACGACTCGGTGGAATGAAAAAACAAACGATATGTATAATCCCTATATTTCTGAATTACCATTGGATCAATGAATCACCCACCCTTGTCCCTAGTATCAGTGTGGAACACATTGAACAGATTTACCAAGTTGTTAGTAGATATGTAAGTACGTACGGCCTATTGATCCAAGATTATAATGTGGCCAAATGGATGATAAAGTTCTTTGCTAGTTTATAAACGAAAACAAATCGGACAAAACAACTTCTAAAGTTGAAATACTATCCAATCACTTTCATAGAAACAATTTTAGAAAAGGTTTAATGAAAATCCATGATTTGATACAACTCATACTCATGAAACTTAACATAAAGACTGTCACTTACTCGCAAACTGAAAACTACAATCATTAACAGCTCAAACCCCATTATTACCTCAAGGGAAATGTTTGGACAATATGATGCATTTAGAATATGTAGATTGCCACAAGTCAAGGAAAGTTCACGTAAAGTTTCATCACTGACACAAGAACAATTTGACATGTCCAAGGACTCCAAGAGAGGACATGATGTCACTGCTGAGCGAATTGCGGCATCTAGAAGCTTATGACAAGATGCTATATCGAGATCACGTAAAAGAGGGCAGTTCAATACTGCATGTGCCATGCTGCTTCGCTTCAAGGACAAGGTCTGGAGTTGGGGACACCTGGCGAAAAGTTTAACACTTTTTTAGCAAAATTATAACATGCGGTCACACATAACTCTACTACTTATAAGAAAATATAATCACCTGACAGAAATGCGGACCACACGGCATTTCACAATTTGAATGTGCCGCAAACTATCATGGTGTATGGGTATCTCCTGAATACCATTACCAAGGATAGCATCGGTCACAATCAAACTCCTTAACATAGTGCAATTGGTTAAAGCCTGGAAAAATGTCTCCCCTAACTGCCCTTTGCCCAAAGTTAAGAACTCAAGGTTCCTGAAGATAGTCAGAGGAACAACCAGTTAAAATAACATTGGCAGAAGAGATACTCTTCAAGTAATGAACAGTGATCACCTTAAGGAAGAAATTGCTTGCATCACAAGTGTATGAATAGCCGGAGACCCGTTAATGTTTACTTGAGTGGCATTTGGATATCGGTGACACATATCTTCAACTGCAAAGACCAAATATTAGCAGGATAATTTAATCACCTAAGAACTTCATTATGGGACAAGTAGATGTTTGGCATCATAGCTATAATCTGTATTGTCAAAATCATAATGATACTAGGATTCTGTAATCTATATGTAAATTTATAATTGGAAATATCTCATGATTCTTAACAATTGTATTCTAAATTCTGACCCTAAGATTGTACTTAAAAGAAGTTTCATTAACTACTACTTCAGAAATCAAACGCGTTAGCTCACTTGCAACAGTGCACCATCAAGAATTCTAGTATGTATTAAAGATTAGAGAATAAA
Source organism: Solidago caesia (assembly GCA_028566075.1). Classification (NCBI taxonomy): domain Eukaryota; kingdom Viridiplantae; phylum Streptophyta; class Magnoliopsida; order Asterales; family Asteraceae; genus Solidago; species Solidago caesia. The sequence continues at coordinate 3,286,541 of JAOXNX010000019.1, read as the reverse complement.
AAAGGAGTATTAAGTGATTACAATACAACTTAGAAGCATATCAAACTGTGATATCAAATTCCACGCACCACATAGTCATAAGTACTTTTAGTGATATTCTATGCTTCTCTATTCTCAAACAGAAGTGCACATAGTCAAATTCCATTCCGAACACATCTAAGTAACAACTTCATGGCCATCATATAACTAAAACTAATCCATGATAAAACATACACATTTGTCAAAACGGCATTGTGTTGCAGCACAATTTGCCTAAGCTGTATCTGAATGATCTGCCCAGTACCAGTAAGTCCAAAATCGTCATCAGTTGAACTCATGAAGAGAACAACAAAGATGATCTCCAACACAAACAATAAACTCCACAAGGTAACTCTTTAACTAAGTTTTAGATTTCAGATCCTCCTCCATGTAGCATAGTCAACAGATGAGTTGACACATGGCTCTGAAAATGGCCTCGTGTTTAAGTTAGAAGAAATTCATCTATGGCAATACCAAGAGAATGTGCCTCCAAACTGGCCATAAAATTTCCTTTAGCCTAACTTCTAATCATCTTTGCAACATGGTCCAGACATAAATTTCTTGATGGGTGGATGGGGCTCAACTATTCTCAGAATGAATTGTCATGAATTTTCTCAAAGTAGTTGACAAAGCTCCAGACTCCTGGTTCTCTCAAATGACCCCTCTCATACTCAGAATCCAATTCTTATAAGCCAAAGGTTGTTGACATGTGCTATTCCATCCAACTTTTGAACAACTACTTCATCGTAAGATTTTGGCTTTCTTGATATTTATGGCCAGCCAAACATGTACAAATCAGCACAATGTAGAGGAATTCTTCATCCTCCAAAGTTTTTGGATGAATTTCCCACTCGAGTAACTATATCATTATGAAATAAACATCTACACATACGCTACTATTAATTTATTGCATTTAATAGATATTCATAATGAACAGAACCTGAAGGATAATAGGAATAGGAATAACAGTGAAGACCAAAACTATCACAACAGAGGTGTCTAGGCTTAAGATAAACCGATTAAAAAATTACTAATGCAACCATCATATCATAAAAATATAACTTTTCAAAACTTGTTATCCGTAGACGACACACAGTGACAGAGCCTATATTTAAAAATGGAGTTGATGATACTTGAGATAGATGATCACCCCACGGATTATAAAGAGCATATTTTCACAAATTAGTATTCAATCACAGAGCTATAAATTCAACGTTGATCTACAACTTTGCAAATGAAACTAAACTTCTGTATTCGGCACATATCATATCAAGAGACAAATATAAAAGCTGGCAACATCTTAATGTTCAATAGCAATATGACATACAGATAACAAGAAGCTAGATGTTTCCACATAAAGACACCCGGCCTTATCAATAAACTTATTTTGCTCTATTAAAGCACTGAATTGATCATTTAAAGACAGTCACATGCTTGTCAATGAGTAGTAAAATATTTCTATATGAGCACACATATACATGTGTGGCAGATTTGTAACACATAACACAACATCATGTTCTCATTAGTGGGCTAGTGGTAATTCCCTTTTCATCTCCATTAAACTTTACTAAGAAAGGAAACATCAGACTTCCAGATCACCTATCCTTTAAAGTTATAACAGTCTTTGATAGTTGTGTTATACTACTAACAATCACATATGGCATATCTAGCTTCATCTAAATAAATATTACTCCTATTTAGAAGCATATGAACACGTTTAGAAGATGAATTATTTAGATTATTCAGATTAACATGTTTTTGAATTATATAGCAGGCATTTTAAGCATGACCCATCTTCATAATCAGTCTAGACATGTGTCCTTCCATTCATATTTTCTATCTTATGTTCTTTCTATTCTAACATATACATAGAGAAAGTGGAATAAATCTTACATTGTTGTGGAGTTATGTTCCGGTTTTCAAAATTCAAGAACCTCCAGAAATCTTCATGTGCGCTAGCTATGCGCCACTGCCTGCAAACCTTAGCTGCTCTACAAAGATTAATGTGGTCCAAGAAAGAAAAAACCTAACAATCCAGGACAATACATCAGTCATCACCTCAGGGTACCAAGAACAAAACAAAAAAAAACACACGGGGATCATGAGGTAAAAAGAAGAGCAATAAATACCATATGCAACAAGTCATCGGTAAGATCCATTCGAATTTCTTGATCATCCACCTCTGGCAATACATCTTCATCTTCCATCAATCCATCATCAACGTAGTGACCTGAACTATTATGCATTCTCTCTTGCTCTTTATCGGTCAGCCTAAAGGGCCTACTTTCTTCAAAAGAAGCAGAGAGAATAAAGCTATCATAATCCCTGAAATAAATTAGAACATTGTCAGCATCATATCATATAAAACTAACAGAAAAAGAACCATTCGATAACATTACACATTACACTTTTGAATTGCGGTCTCTGTCAATTTAAAATATCACCCAAGTCCCTAAGATTTACATGTGCAGTAAAAAAGGGCAACAGTGTAAAATCATGCAAAATTCAAGCTTTAACAAATAGATCAAGCAAACCAAAACAATTAGGCCGATTTTCACACCAATCATTAGTGGCCACGTTCAGAAAACAAAACCAGAGCTTATTTACAGACCACTTTTAAATTTGCAATTTCTTTCTCAACTTAAATGTCATAAAGTCCCCTAAGATTTACATGCATAGTAAGAAATCAGAAAAAAACTGTAACAATTCAGCTGCTTTTCAATACAAACCAAGCTTACACGGCCAGCTCTATGTTTTAAACAACCAAACTAGTCATTTCAGCTGAACTAAACCATAAATTACAAATAATAATATCAATTATTCAAAAAATAAAAGAAAAAAGAACAGGGTCTCACAGTGTAAAGGAATGAACTTTAGGCCGTTTACTACGATCCAAACCGTCTCTCTCAACAACATTCGCAGCGGACGAAGACGAAGCCTCACCTCCCAAACTCAAATTCAAATCAACAACCTCTTTATTATCACCACCACTTCTGGAAGTACCTTCGCCAACCTCCAACCCAAACCCCCCTAATCCATCATTCTCAATATCATCATAATCATCATCCTCATCATCATCATCATCATTATTATTATGATTATTATTATTATTATAATTATTTCCTGTTATTTCTTCAGCTTTAATATCATCAATAAAAATGCCCAAAATATCTTCCTCCCTCTCTCTATCACTCATTTTCTTATAATCTTCTTTATCTTCACCAAAAAAACATAAACAACACCAAATCTTCATACACAACACAAAAAGCCCCAATTTATTTACCTTTTAATTATTACAATATTTATTATTTACAAACCCTAGGTTATAAAAAAAAAAACGCACACACACACACAAATTATTGATTTATCATTATTTTATTGAAAATTAATTTATTAATTACTCGAAAACTTAAATAAAAGCATGTAATTCTCGCATTGAACAATTTAATTGACATAATGTGTACGGACATAGAAATGATTGTGTCAGAAAGGAGGTGAGATCAGATCGGATCGGAGTGGATCTAGCTCCGGTGGTTGATCGGTGTCGCAAAACAGCCGATCCGCGGCGACGGAGATGGATATATAGATATAGAAAAGTTTGTATCGATCGCTCGGTTTGTGTGTGTGAAGGGAGAGAAAGCCAGGAGGACTTGTGTGTGTTGCTTTCTACGGATGTGCTAACAAGACTGATGTGGTATCAAAAACGAATATTTGTACACACACACACTTATAGAGTTATAGACCCTATCAATACTAACCTAATATGTGTGTTGCAATTTCCAACACACCGTACAAGGGTTTAATGCATAAAAAAAGGTACCGTATAATTGTTTAATGCATCAAAAGGGGGTGGAAATAGACATTTGAGGGTAAAAATAGGAGGACACCCTAATATTAATTAATTTTTATTTTATTTTTATTTTTAATTAGGGAGGTGAATATAACAATGTCTAAAATGAAATGCCTGTTTTTTTATTATTAAAATATATAGGGTCAAATCATTTATTTATTTTATAAAAACTAGAGTAAATTGCAATTTTGGTCCTTGAGTTATTACCATATTTGCAACTATAGTTCATTTCACTTATTTTTTCGCTGGTGGTCCAAAATTCGTGTTTTCGTTGCAACTATAGTCCACTTTGGACCACATTTGCAACTTATTTGCAACTTATTTTTTGCAACTATAGTCCAC
>JAOXNX010000019.1:3264212-3277646 GCA_028566075.1 Solidago caesia | reverse complement strand
GTATGTGGGAGTGTATGTGTGTGTGGGTTTATAATTTTTTAATTGGGGATGAGGTGAAGATGAAGGTATGATAGGGAAGGGGTAGTTCTTGGGTGTATCTTGGAGAGAGAAAGCTGATGTGACAGTGAGGATGAGAAGATGATGACGTCAGGATAGGAAGAGGCCTAAGAGCTTGCCAAGGTGGTTGTTATTCCCTAGGCCCACTCCTCTAGTAGTATAAAATATATATATATATCCTCTAGTAGTATATATATATCTCCTTCTTTACTAAAGGAGAAGTCCTAAGCATGTCAGCAAAGCTGATGTGTCGAGCAATCAGATAAGCCACATAGGATTTCTTACATCACCGATGATGAAATTTGTGTGTGTTTTGAGGTGTATTTAGTACGTGTAGAAAAGTGTGTATAAAGTGTGTATATTATTATTATTACACATCTGTATATATGTGTGATAATAAAGGGGCGGGATTTTTAAAATTTAAAATAAAGCTGCAAATCAATCAATGAACCCATTTTAAAACACATCTCTGCTCTCTCTCTTCTCAAACCTCCTAAGATTTCTTTCACTCACACATCTCCTGATATGTGAGATTTGAAATTTGCAATGGGTTTTAAAGAAACTGAAAAATATTAACATTAGAAAGAAGATGAATTTTCAATCTCTTTGAGCAGCTGGTCTTCAATCTCTTTCTCTATATCTATACTTACTGGTAACACGGGCAACTATTGACTTTAATCGAATGGATGGTGATGATATATATTTATTTTAAGAAGATGTAACATCAACACCATCACCGTAGGTACTTTGTTGTATACAAGAGATTGTTGTATTTATGTAATAATTTTATATTTTCTATATCTATATCTACATCTATCTATGTTGCTTTTACTCGGACTGATTTTTTTGTTGTTGTTGTTTGTGATTTTGTGTTATGGTATCCGCTTTGTGGATAAAAGGGGGCGACTCAGTATCTTATCAAATGGTATATATATATATATACACATATATTCAGATTCGTACTTTCTTGATATTCAGATCAAGTAATCGTTAATGTGAGGGTTTAAATGACAGATCGTTGAAGGAGATTAATGAGGTGAGAAGGTATTTAGATGCGATGATGTGTTTTTTTTGATATGGATTGGGTTTATTTTCGGTAACAATTATTTATTTATGTAGGGGATGCTTACAAAAATACTCAGCACATAGCCGAGGAGCAAACAGAAGGTATGGACATTGATGTGGCTACATAGTAAAGATGCATCAGGCTTGGTAATGCATTTGAGTTTTTGAATGTTATTATTTTAAAAACTGGTGTTCGTTTTTTTGCACTGAATTATGTTGAATTGTAAAAGATTTTTCCTAATTTTATTTATGGGCTACTGGTTCCACGAGGATGGATTAAAGTTAAATAATTCTTATGACATTTAAACTCTTGTGTGGATTTATTATATCACATATCTCAATCTGTTTGGTATTTTATAAAGATGAGAACTTTTTATGAGATGAGGATAGAAATGTGGATTTTGGGCTGCTGCTGCTACTCCAAATTGTACTAAAAGAAGTTGATGTCATTGTTGAATATAAAATATATTGGGGGGTGGGGGAGCTATTTTTGTAAAAAAAAAAAAGTAACAATAATAACAAATGATGATGTTTATATGTGTTTTTTTATGCATGCCAAGTGTTTGATATAATGTCCAAATGAAATATTGACATATAGATAGCAAGGGCTCAACATGATTTTTGTTCGATTTGATTCGTTAAATGAGTTTAGATTGCATGTTTAGCTATTATATATGATTCGTTTTTTATTTTTGACAATATCTTGTAGCTAAAATGTTGAATTTTTGATAAAAAAAACGAAACTGGGTTCATGTTGCTCTAATCTATTTAGTGTGTTTTTACTTTTTAGTGTGTTTAGTGCAGTTCGTGTTGCTCACTAACTTATCAATTTCTGTTAATCCCTTGATTGAAGTTTTACACGCAGAGATTCAAATATTCACACATAACTTGGATTGACGTGTTATATTATTATATTCATATCGATTTCTGTTAATCTCAGCTGACTTCGAATTTTATTTGCTCTTCCTTCTTTATTCTTGGGAAAACATTATTATGTGAATGAGGTATGACTTCAAATTAAAGTGTCAATGCTACTTTAGATACAATGGAATGAAAGAGACACATCAATGGTTCATTTGATGAGGCATGACTTCAAATTAATGTGTCAATACTATCCCTTTCAGGGTTCGTCGTCTTTTTATTTTTCGTTTGTTTTTCCCGCAGCTGAATGAAACAGACATGCTAAAAGTTCATTTGATGAGGGAATGGAAATTGGAAAGGCTGGTAATGGTCTTGTGTATTCAAAGAAGAAAAATGTGATATTAGACCGTCTCCAATGGACCGACTAGAGGACCATTAAGGACCATTAAACTGCACATGGACGTCAAGAGTTCATTTGATGAGGTATGACTTCAAATCAATGTGTTAATACTATCCCTTTTAGGGTTTGTCGTCTTTTTATTTTTCGTTTGTTTTTCCTGCAGCTGAATGAAACAAACACCCTAAGAGTTCATTTGATGAGGGAATGGAAAAGCTGGTAATGGTCTTGTGTATTCAAAGAAGAAAAATGTGATATTAGACCCTTGAAAGGGTAAATACTCTTTAAGGTGTTTATTCACAGAAGTTTGTCCCAAGAGGGACTTAAACCGACTACCTCTTGGTGTTGGACTACTTTTTTTGGTTCTATTCACAGACTATTCTTTTTTTTTTATTATTATTATTTATCAGGAAAATGAGCCCACCTTGAATGAAAGGATGAAAAAAGTAAAGCTTTTATCGACATTACTACTCGAAGTGCATCCAAGCTTTGCAAAGTGCTGCCGATAAGGCAGACCGGTGAGCGATTTAAGATACAAAGTGGATATAAGCAGTGTTCTTACTGCCGTTTGGATGGTGGGGTGTGATTGCTGTTATATTATTTGCATTATCAATGCAAGGCACACAGATGGCACTACACATCTTCAGGAAGAATTCTCAGTAGGGTAAAGTTTCTTTAATCCTAACTATTTAATAACTGCTATGCATTTTAGAGAACCATCTAAGGGCGGATTTGCACGCAAATTTAAAACAGCGAATTGCTAAATAATTTAGGTTATTTCATCAACTGTGTCTTGAGCTTTATTGCTAAAGACCCATGTTAGTAGATTGTCCCAGTGGAACTTAACTTGTGCCAATAGTAGCATATCTTCATCATTGTATTGTGGAATGAATTATTTTCTTCTTTTGGTGTTGCATATGATAATATCTAAATTCATGGACAGAGTCGGGAACCGGCAAGGGTTCATGATACAATTCCTGAATTCCATAGTTCCTGATGCTCCCAGTGCAGAGTCACATGCCTTAACAAAAGCATTGACAGACAAGATTAGTAACTATGTTGACCAATATGTGGACGCCATGGAGAAGGCAAGTGATTATATTGGAATATATTAGTATATCTTAAGGCAAGATGAGGACGAATGTGATTTTGTATATCTTAATGCATGAAAGTCAATTTTGGAAGCTTTACAAGGAAGACCTCCCTTCATGTTCGGTTGTCATGAGAACTTGTGTAGGAGTAGTTTATGGTATTTGTAGATTGATATGCTACTTTATGACATTCACTTCAACAGTGTAATACTAAATATGAGGCACATTGGTTTGTTTTCAAGGTCAAAAGTGACATATTAACTATTTGCTTTTGACTAATTTGTATTGATGCTAGCATATTATGGAGTAGAAAAATACGACATTGGAACTGCATTTGGTCATTTGGACATTGGAAAAGCAAATATTTTGCCTTTAGATAATTCATTTTGCTCCAGGTGATATAAAACTGATTATTTGATTCATAATCAGGAGCATAGTTTGTTTATCTTAACATTTGAGTATTTTGTCTTTGAGTTGTATAATCAGATAATCCAAATGCCCCCATGTTACCCTTGGTTTTTAAAAAGATCTTTGACCTTGCAGGTTGCGAAGACTGTCGATCTCATCAAGGCTAAAGGTGGCACTGTAACTAGGGAAAGTATATAAAAAGTATATGCCAGTGATAAACTACGTAACATGGACTTCATTATATAATACACATGTGCTAATACGAACTTCATTATGTACCTTTTAAACGATAGGTGTTATAAACAATAAGTGTTATTTTTAAAAGATATAGTGCATATATATGTCAAAATTAAAGTTAAATTTAAAGGAACTGTTTGTAAATATATGTGTATGTAGATATATATATATATATATATATATATATATATAAGTATAATCAATTTACCGATACAAGTTGTTTTCGTTCAATTTAAAGTGCAAATTTTGTTTATATATTCTCTAAAAAGGTTTTATAAGCTGAACAGTTAATACAATTAGATTGATATAAAGAATCAAACAATTTCTTTAAAATTTGTAATTAGCGTTTATAAAGGCTTTTCACCAAACCGCGTCGACACGCGGGTCTTAAGCCTAGTATTTATTATAATGTATTAATCGATAATACTTAGTCAAATCTAAATTTTGGAAATGTTATGTTTTATTAAAGTTAAATATATAATGTTATAACATGTAGTCATTTAATACACAATAAAACTGATATGTATCCCACTATCTGAATGACTATGGAGCCCCACCTCCAAATACATGAATTACCTGCTGGCACGAAGTCTCCAAATAAAGACTGCAACACGTGGTTACCCGTCTAGTCAGATAAGGGGGTGCATGACTGATTTATATAAGACCAGTAAAATACTTTAAATTCATAAAAAACTTAATAACTATTCTTTACGTAGTTCTGATGAATATGAACTTTAGAACATATAGTTATATGAACTTTAGAAAACTTTAGAACATATAATTATGGTGAGTTCTAACTCTTGAACTATATATGAAACTTTCGCTTTTTATTAATCATCAATTAATTTTTTTTTTAATTAATATTAATTAAAATCCTTGTAATATTGTAGGGCAAATGAACCATTTTATCAAGCATCATGAATCTCATGAATTGAAGTTTCAACTTTCTTACACCTCTCTTTTATTAATTTCCTCCATTTCATCTCTTTCTCCCATTCCACCACAAAATCTCAGCAGCTCAAAATCATCAAAAAAACACACACACACACAGCTTCATAATAATTTCAAAATAATCAAAATCAAATAAATTAAATTAAACAAAGATGTCAATCAGGTTCAAATTCAGAAGCTCCGTGAACTTCGATTCAATAGAAATCGACGATAATAAAGCGTATATATCTGTTGCTAACCTCAGATCTAAAATTCTCTCTCAAAAAAAGCTTAGTCATAAGGATTTCGATCTCCTTTTCCTTGATCATCTCACCGGCCAAGGTTTATTTTCCATTTTTAATTTTTTTTATTGATTTATGTATATATATATACATATATATGTATATTTATAATTTATTTATTGATTTATGTAGTATTAATTATTTGATATCTTGTATTGTTAGAGTATAATGATGATGAATATAAGATACCTAGCGGCTCGAGTGTGATCATTAAGAGAGTTCCGGCACAGGCGGCACCTTCTTCACCTATGTAAGTTTTATTTTAAATTTAATTTGATTGAATTCAGTTTGTGTTATAGATTCTGTTAATGTATATTTAGGTATATATGAAGTTAATAATAATTGTTTTATTTGCAATGAGATGTGTGAAAATAGTTCGTGTTTTAGGATATTAGCAGGGCTCGGTTGGCTTGCTCGGTTTCGTTATTCGTTAATGAATTGTTTGCTGAAAAGTTTCGTAATAGATAGTGATGATGATTAATTCTAGGTTCAGTCATGTAGTTTATTGTATACTCAAAAAAAATACGAGGGAGGTGTTTAGTATTTTGCTTATTGAAAGTGCTTATGTATTTTGAAAGAAGCAGAAGCATATGAGCTGTAAGAAAACGCAATGCATGAGGTAGTATTTGGATTTGCTCTTCTGTAATGTAATGCGTAGATTAGATTTCAGATGCTTAACCGCTTCTATAAGGATTTAAGAGGTGAGATAGGTAAATTAAGCAGTTTGGATAAGCAACTCCTGAACTGCCATGCCTCTGAATTAAGCAGAACGCTTCTTATTTGCTGTATGAACAAGTTCTGATTCTAATAATCAATCTCAGACACCCTCTTAATGTAATATTGTTTGTAGGGTGTAGGGAACACCATTAATCCCTGGTACCACATTGGTACCCATAGTAGCAACCCGCAATGTCGTTTATGCCTTTGAAACAACTTCCGCACACAACCCACATGTATATGCTCTTACTTGGTCATTGCCAAGGATCGAACCCAGGTATATTGTGTCAACCCTCTTCGCACGTGGACCATGGGATTGCAAGTTGGCGGTGGCCACTTGATATCACTGGTGAATTTTGTGATATGAAAAAGGTAATAAATAGTTGGGTCGAACACTGCAATGCAATTTGTATCAGAAGACGTTTTCCTTTAATAACTATTTATTTTAAAATACACAAATGCTGGAAATAGCCACTGATGTCTTGGATAACTTGATATCTAGAACAAAGGTCTTTGTTCAGTTCCCTATTTTTATCTTTTCAGTTCCCAACAGACCTCTTAGCACTCTTGGATTTGTTCAGTGAGCTACATTATACTTTATCTAGGTCCATTCAACTTGAAGACATGTTCATACACCTTTCCATCATTTGCATTACTAATGATACATATGTATATTGAACATCATATGCTGTTACCGTCTCCTTGAACTTAGAGTACGGGGTAACATATTGGTAGACCAGACAAGCTTATGAATTAGTGCAAGTACATGAATTAGAGGGGATGCATATGGGTATGAAATATAAAAGGGATTTTATGTAGTGACATTTTTTAGACACAAGCTTTTTTAAAAAACTTTAAGCTCAGTGGTTTTCCACATCCTAGTCAAATACGTATGTCCCAGAGATATCCATTGCTTTTGTTATGTTATATTACCCGTCTTCTATTCCTTTGTTTGATATGTACCATTGATCATCTTTTAGGTTATTCGTCTTTGTTTTTCATGTATTGAGCTTGGTATTTGATACTCTGTTTTGTCTAGGTTAAGACCTCATAAGCTTGAAGCAAGTGAGCTTATTGATCACAATGACATTCAGAAAGGTACATAACATTATAAAGTCACTAATTGTATTTGTTTTGATGGTCGTTCTAACTACAGCATACGTCATTTGCGAATCAGGTACAGATCACAATAAACCAGAGGAAATAGTTATAGAGAAGCAGCTTGAACCAGAAGACCGTGAACACATTAAATTGGAAAAGTAAAATTTGTCCCTTATGATCCTGTTAGTTGCTCATAGCTATTTTATCCAGGCTATCTAAACAATCTATTGTTTCTCTTCAAAATTTTGATTTGACATGATAGCGTGCCTAACTCCAAGAGTATTGATTTGGAAAAAGTTGACTTGCCATCTGAACTAAGATGTCCTATTTGCAACACATATTTCAAGGATGCTGTGATGATACCATGCTGTCAACATAGCTTCTGCAAAAAATGTAAGCCCTTAAGTTGTTTATGTTGATTTCATAGGTGTAATTAAAGCTCTCTCTCTCTCTCTACACACACACACATGAAGGTGTGTGTATGAACGTATTTTTTTGGGTAAAGGTTCACCCTAGTTAGCTTGACATGTATTATTGTGTGTGCATAGGCATTAGTGAAGTACTTACACTGTCAGGGAAGTGCCCTAAATGCTCTTCTACAAAGAACAGGGTAGAACACTTGCTGCCAAATTTATCACTTAGGCATGCCATTGAGCATTTTATTGAATCTCAGATTCTTGCCACTGCTCCAGAAAATGATCTGCAGAAATATGTCCCAGGTAAGTCCCTTGATATTACGTAGTCAAAATTACATCAGAGACATGCATTGCATGTGTTTGACATGACTTTTGTTTCAGATGGAGAATCTGGTGTTCAGGGAAAGGAGGTTTCCACGTTTTCTAAAAGAAAGTTGGATTTGCTTTATTCGGAATCTGCAATAGATAAAGGGTCAAATCAGAATATGGCTGAGTCTGTTCATGAGTCTCTAAACAGGAAAAATGTTTTCTTGGAGGGTACTGGATTCCATACTGGTAAATCGTGTGCAGTTGACCTACTGAAATCAACTCCCAATAGCAATCGAGGTAGAGATAAACATGAAGAGGTGGTACATTTTGGCGACTCTCAAGGTGAAAACCAGCCTGCTATGCCCCAAATTTGCATGCCCGACGAAGGTATTTCAAATAATTACTTATTAGCATTACTCCATCTGCCTTAAAACGTTACATTTAATGATCTAGATCTTCAGTTGTACACTTTCATACTATCATAATAATTTGATTTGCTAATTGTTTGAATTTAAATCCAACTCACCATTGTTCTGTTTTTAAGTCCCTAAAAGTAACTTACATGGCAGTACAACACAAAAGTCAAGCATGGACTCTATATCTTTCGATGCATAAAAAATTTCATATTTGTCATGCTAACTTTATCAACACTGAGATTTCTATGGTGGTTTTTTCTGTCCAGGGGAATCCACCAGCAGGAAAAGGGCACCATGGGTTAATCCTGAAGGTACAATCTTACCCTCTGGATATATATAATTCACTACCTCATGCTATGTGAGTATGTGTACTGATTTTCTGATCTTTAACCAGTTTCCTAAGGCCTGAATTTCTTCGTTTTTTTCCAGGTGGAGATAGAAGTTATGCAGTTGACAATAGAAGCAAAAGGGTAAATAGTTTCAAAAGCCATGATTTCACTTGCAATTAATGATCGTGATTGTTGGATAAAAGTTATACATAGCTAAACTTCTGATCCATTAGTTCAAAGCCCAAGTCTATGTGATCGCTTTGATAGTAATCTAGCTGTGTTAGAACTGAAGTTATTATTTTAGTGTAGAAGGGTTAAATTTTTTTTTTTTGGGACAGTAGAAAATGGAAGATTCTGTAGTACATCTTATTCCATGTAATCTAAATGTTTAGGGTTAAAACATTGCTGTGTTGTCTAAGGGAAAATCCTGAATATAGTCTTTTTAACATAAACATTATTAATTCCGTTCTAAACCCTAATTTATCTGTGCTAATAAATAACAAGGTAGACAATGATAACTGGATCATTAGGTCAGTGGGTCATAAACTAGAGTGAATCAAGTGATGTTAATGGTGAGTGGCACATGTTGAAGGACCCAATGGGTTTAGAACTCTGCTTCTATGGAATTAACATGGGCTCACTTTGTCTTGATAGTGACCCATTCACATGCAGATATCCATTAACATGTATACATGTTCAATAATTATCAACTTTGCGTGTTAAATTTAGGCTGGGATGTGTTCAAATTACCTTCTATCTGATGTGCAGGTCCGTACTTGTTACAATTGTGGCTCTCCGGGGCATTTTATAAGAGACTGCCCTGTCGCTTCAACTGACCATCCTATGAACCAGACAGGTAAGTTTCGCTCTCTTTGATGAGCTTATAAATGTTATTAAGACCATGGGGTGATTAATTCTATGGTTTTCAGGAGATCATATGTTTCAAGGAGGTATGTCAGGTTATGGAATGCCCTATTGGAATGCCGCTGCCTTCTCCCCTGTCAACCCATACATGAATATGTATGGAAACCCAGGGATGTTGCCTTTTAGTGCTTCTATGGTCCCTGTTACACCTTATGGAGTTCCACCTTATCTTCCATCTATGTATGGCAGCTTACCTATTCCCAGGTGACCTTGTTATATACATTTTTTGGTGCTTGTATTATCATTTTCAGAATCATTCTTTTAAAATACCTTGCAAATTATGTACCTAATATGGCACTATGAACAACCTTCCAGTGGAATTACAAGAATGGGAGGCCTGGCTCCGGTTGGAACCAGATTTGAACAACCTTCAAGACATATAGAGAATTCGGACCTTCAGAACAGTGATAACCGAGGAAAATATTCCTATGAAAAGAGGTAGCTTTCTAGAATGACATATCGGCAGTTTTAGTATCAATTTATAGCAATTAAGCTGTTAATAACTTATTATCATGGTTATTTACTTCATTTTACTTTTTAGTTCTTGTGTTTAGACTTCAGACTTATAGGAGTTCTTTTTGCTAGACAAAGGTCTTCCGATTATGAAGATGATGGTATTCAGAAGCGCCATCAGTCAGAACGATCATCAGAATATAAATCCCATAGAGACAGGGGGAAGGGTCTGAGCAATTCTGAGGAAAGCCATGGGCGGAAGTTGCATAAGGAGCATTACTATGACAAGCATCCAGATCAAAAGGTCAAATCTGGTCATGGAAGTTATGAAAAACGTTCACATTCTACAAATGATAGGAGGGATCATGGGTCATATCACACAGATAGATCAGTTTCAGGAGTAGAGGATCATAGTGGTAATCATAAGTATGACGATGTGAGGTATAAAAAGCATCGTCATAACAGGGAGCATTCAGACAGTGATTGTAGTTGTGGCCGTCATCAAATAAAAAGAGAAAAAGATGTCAAAAGGAGAAAGATGGAAGATGGCTTCCGAGAAATTAAGGCCCGAAAGAAGCCGGTTGCTGATGAGTATCATGGAGACAGATGGAAGCTGGTCAATGATTCAGATGATGATTATCATCACAATAAGAGGAAAAGAGTTCGCTAGAACAACAAATTGGAATGCTTCCATGGTAAATATGTATTTGAAGATTCACAATGCTGACTTAGTCAATCTACCTGGTACACTTTCATTTCAAGTGTTTTTTTTTCATTTGTATCAACATGGTTTTGGTAAGTAGTTATGGTCTATTATTTATACACATAAACAATTGGTTTTGTCAACCAATAAAAGTAGCTGGACGGGACACATTTAGGGTGGTTGGTATCTGATTTTTGATCTTGTTTTGCTTTCTGGTACAGATCTAATAGTGTGATCAGCTGTTGGACATTAAAGCTTTTTTAACTTTTGTTAACTAATGCTTTTGATGTCTTCACCAAGAAGTGTGGTCAGCCACACTAAAAATTTAGCTATTGGAATTTTGGTTATATTACCATAGCGTTTGACTGCTTTTACCGGCTGCTCAAACGTATTGACAGAACTATGGAAGTTGATTGAAGTTACTCTCTTCATATTTTTGACTATGAAGTGTGGACGAGAGAAAACACTTTGAAATCGTACGTGGGCTGCTTATACTTGCTGATCAGATGCTCAGAAGAGCTATTGAAGCCAATTGAGGTATGGTTTAACTTAAATGTATTAATGCTTTCTTGACTATCTTTCGCGTTCAATTTTTTTTTTCCAAATCACTATATCTCTCTGTCACGAGGTCAGTTTTCTTGCAAAAAAGAAGGTAAAAGCAAAAACGGTGTCAGTTCATATTTTACGGTTTAAATACTCTTCATTGAGCAAAGTCTATCTGTGCTAGTATGTGCAGTCTTTTTAAAGCTCTAGTCTCCGCTGGTGTCTCTTTGCTGCTAAATTAACCACTAAAAAATGCACTCACTTGTTCATTCAAATTTCCTTTGAATCAGACCATTTGTTTCTCTATTTGATCGAGTCTTGAACGTCTATTTTGCGTTACGTACTCACGTGTTATAACCATTCCAAACTCTTGACCAGGTTGCTCCTGTGGGCTACAAGCCTTGTTGATTTTGTCTCTTTTTTATTTTATTACAAAAAAGATACTATGTTTTCTTTAATAGTCCAAGTAGATGAAATACTAGTCAATCGCGGATGTTCCGTGAAACCACATTTCTTACTAGTGAAGTTACAAAATTAGAAGGGACACCTTCTTCCGTCTATATCATCATCATCAGATATAAATCGATGTGGGCCCACAAAGATATATTTATTACTTTATTAGTTGGTATATATCTATCTATCAATATATTAGGCCTCTCCCAACCATGAATTCACATTCTCAAATTCTCACTGCCACATCAGCGCCACATCATCCCTTCCTCACAGAATTTACCCCCTACCAACAATACCACTATTCTCCCCAAATTCTCACTGCCACATCATCGTCACATCATACATCATCTCTTTCTTTCTTTATATATATATACATATATACATATATTTATCACATACACACACACAATATTGAGAAAGTCACGTTCTCCCCAGAAAGTGCCCTCCAGAACGCGGCCAGAACGCGCCCCGTGACAACGGCGTTCTGGCCAGAAAGTGAGGGTGAGAACGCGCCCCGTGACATCCGTGTTCTGAGAAAGTGAGAAAGTGAGGGTGAGAACGTGCGAGAAAGCTACCGTTGGGAGAGGCCTTAAAACATGATTCTTTAATCGACACGTCGCCTTTTATTTAAGGCCTTTAAATCCATTTTTGATATCATAAATAATTAAAACTTTTAATTAATTAATATATAAATATATATACCTAATATAATTAAAACTATTATATTAAAAATCTTATTATATTTATTGTTATTATATCTATCTATTTTCATAATCATTTCTATTCTTATTTACGGTGATAATTTATAATTTACAACATATTGCTATTTATAATATATAAAATTAAGGCTTATTTATTTTAATCTATAAGACATGTTAAGTTAATAAATAAATAATAATAACATATTTATGTTTTTAACTTATTATTTTATATTACTTATTATTTAATTATAATTATCTATCCATCTATTGACCTATATAAACGTGGTTGGAAATTTTAAAATAACACGAATCATATTTTATCATCATGACTTTAGATAATGTGATATCATTACTAATATCAAAAGTAATATTAGATTTTAAACAATACTTTTATGATACATGTTTATCATTTGAGAGATCAAATGCATGCGATGAAACATGTTCATATATTATTTTTATTATAAAAAAATCAATCGTCCAATATATATAGTTAATCTGTACTAGTTAGATAAATAACTAGATTGGAGATGTCTATTAAATGTATGTTGGTGAGAGGGAATATCATTTAGAGGTTACAACTTATGTTTGTCACTTTATGATGATCTAATATATCACTTCTCATTAGTGACGGATACATGAATAAAAATCACGTGTATCCAATTATAATTCATTAACTTCAAATGCTTATTTTATAATTTACTTAAGTCTGAATTTTTAAATAACATGTGTCCAAATATAATTTTAATATGTTTGCTAAAATTTATTTCAATTCAACTTAGGTCCATGGACCTAGATTGTTTCATAATAGAACCGCCCTTGCATCTCATAGAGTCTAGCTTATTTTGATTAGTTGTGTAAAGTTTTTGGGTAGGTACTTTCCCAAAATTTTAGGGGCCATTGTTTTCTTTGGATTGTAGATAGACGTGGGCAAAAAAACCGAAACTGAAACCGAAACCGAAAAAAAACCCGAAACCGAACCGGTCAAAACCGGTTTTGACCCAAACCGGTTCGGGTTTGACCC
>JAOXNX010000019.1:3209305-3221255 GCA_028566075.1 Solidago caesia | reverse complement strand
TTCATTCAAAGCCTTTGAACCATTCAGGATTTAGAATCATTCAGCGCTAAATCATTCTGTGTTATCAAACACAGCCTTAGATAACCAAAAACCATTTTAAATATATCAAAAATATCTAAGTGTTTTTTAGTTTTTAAAAAATACCCATAAAATCACAAAATCTCAAAGAATGCTTGCGAATCACAACACCTCCTTGCGATTTTGACATTTTTTTTTTGTTACTTTCCTAAAAATTTTTATGAGATTTTATGTATTTGCAAGTACATAAAAGATAAAAAACAGTCATGACATGATTTCAACCATGAACACTATAAATTAATTTCGTTCATAAACACCATAATTTATTTTTCATTCAATTTCTATGCAAAATAAAAGTTATATTTTTCTTGATTATACCTTATATAATTTATATAAAAGGTATGGTTGATTTCATTACTAAATAAAAAACTAATTACATATAAATTATATATAATCAAGAAGCATACCTTTTATTTTGCATAGAAATTGAAAGAAAAAATGAATTATTGTGTTTATGGTTGAAATGAATTATATTTTATGGTTGAAATTATGTCTTGGTTGCGTTTTTTTTTTTTTATAATCTTATACATACTTGCAAGTACAGAAAAATTCACAAAAAAGCTTATCCGGTAAATAAAAAAAAAGTCAAAATCGCAAGGAGATGTTGCGATCCACAAACCCTCACGATTTTGCGATTTTGTGAGTATTTTTTGAAAACTAAAAAAAACTTGGGTATTTTGGTATACCTAAAATAGTTTTTGATTATCTACGCTATTTCTTTCGTACCCAATCCCGCCTAAGCGAGGTATGAAAATGTTTGATGTAGACAGTTTTACCTTTACTCAAAGATAGAAAAATTGCTTTTAAAAAGATCTCCGGTAAGAAACAAGCGGGCGTTTGATAAGTGTCCATACCGGCATACCGGATCCAAAAGAAAACATTAATTAATACAAACATGTTGCCAAATGCCAATTACAAACATGTTGGGCCAAAAAAACTGGACCCGGAAGCTGATGACCAACTTTAGCATTTGGCGTATACTTTATACAAATATACAATACATATGTACAAGTTTAAAACTCTTTAAAGACCATTAATTAATGAGGACCAACATATTTGTTAAAAACATAACTATGATTTAGAAACCAATGACCAATCCAACTAACCATATCTAAGAAAACAAATTTGTTGGATTTAGGGATGTTAGTTTGGTTGAAACTGGCTTAAACAGCCTAACCAAAATCGAATACACATAAACGAACCGAATGCCAAACTGGATTTGGTTGAGAAGTAGTTGGGTCCCAAACAGGACCATCGACCCAATATAAACTTTTGTAAACTGTTCGTGAAAAGACCAGTTCGTATGGTTACCAACTATCCCATCCAAAAACCCCTTCTTTTTTTAACGCAATAGAAGGCTGGACGAAGAATCAAACTGAAATTAGTTGGTTCATAGGAATATAACCGAACAAACGACAAACTTGACCTTGCGTAAAATGGTCTGGCTACCCCCCTTGATTATGACACTGGCCTACCGTGACTCGAACATAGCTACAAGCCGGGTTCACAACACAAACCCATGAGCCCCATATTCCAAGGAGCTCGTTTGGCTGTCGCAGCAAAAAAATGAATAAGGATGTTGATCTTCGACTTTAAGAATAACTTTCATTCCAGATATCACTCTCCTTGTTAACCGTAAGCACCAACAATCCAAAAAAAAAAACCAAAATTCGGAGCTCTACGCGCATGTTGGTACTTTCACAGCCAGTAACTAACTAGCTGTACATAAATATGAAGTGCGACCCCATCTCAATTTTAATTTACAAATTTCACTACTTTACATCTGATAATAAACATCCAACCAACTTACCGTTTTCTTTTTTAAAAGGCAGACGGGGAATCTGCTCATATTTACTTTATTTGTTTCGACCTGAAAGACAACTCAGCTCCCACAAGCAACTGTTTTTCTCCGTTGGTAGCATTTCAGATGACCGTTATGGCCATTGTTGTCCTCTTCCTTTTGGTTTGATACTTCAATAGAACACTCTATGCTAGTTCCATATTCACATTCTACATGAGACGGTTGGTTTGTCTACAGAATATAAAAGTTAAAAATCTGTGTCAATTGACTGTAATAAAGAATCATATGGTGAAATAAATTTCCATGGAAGTTACCAGTATTTCAAGTGGTGTCAAGCGACGTGCATCGTTCTGGCTGTCTCGAGCAATACTGGCAAAAATCAGTCATCAGTAAAACCACAAATACAATGAAACCTACAAATAGAAGAATATTCCAAGGACAAATTTTGACAGGTTCCCTTTCTTTCTAGCGATAGATAATGGCAATGTCTAAAGTATATTGAAAAATTTTCTTATAATAATGGCAAATCCCTAACTTTAATGAATAATTAATAAGGTTTGGAGACATACTCTATGGGATGCCGATTGACCATTACACTCTCCTCGACTCTTTCGGCTTGAGACACTTCAGAAACGGCACTGATACCATCTAAATCAATGATATTGCTTCCATTAGTAATCTCATAATTATTCCCTGCATTAGTTCCACATAATGTTTGTAAATCCCTTAACTAAGTAATACTAAGGGTGCCCATTTTGACCCACTTCCATACGAATGGTTGTATCAGGTTATTTACTTTAATATCTAAGAGTTGAATACAAAATTTGCTTAATAGAAATGAGTTGAAAGTTACCTAAAGTTTTTTTTAATGCACAAAACCTCGTAGAGTATTTTACTATAAAAAAACAGATTAATATTGATATAAGATCATTTTTACAACCATATTTGACACACTAATATTTACAAAAATAAAAAAACTTAAGCACTTGTGAACAAAAAGTGCTTCAGGTCAATCCAACCAAACCGATTCTTTACGCAACCCGGCCATATTGCAACCTCTACATCACAAGGGCACGGTACAGAAATCAAACCTTTCGATATGCTTGATTCTGCAGATGGTTGAGTATTCACCAAGTACTTTTGACACATGTGTGTGCCTTGGAAATCAAGAAAAGTGTAGCCTAGAAAGTCCAATTTCTGTGCTTCGGTCATCACAGAGAAACCAAATGATGAGGTCCAAGTTTGTAGCACGCTCGGTACAGCAGGCAAAACTAATCTTTCCACTCCTAATTCCACAAGCTTCTGAAAACGCCAAAAATAGTAACAATACAAAAGATTTCGTAAATGCTAGATTATGATATAATGCACACAGAAGTTAGTTTGTTGTACAGCAACAGAATAAGGAAACGGGATTTTACATTTTCAAGCACATTCATAAGAGCATGACACATTCCACGTCTACGATATCGGAATCTTGTACCAATAAGCGGGAGTTCCGCAACCTTTTCTCCATAAATCCTAAAAATTGATGACAACAGAATATGATAAATGAGTAAAATAATTAAGGATGAAAGGAGACGAATAACTGAACTCTGTGATTACATTATTACCTAATTGTAGCTGCTGAAACTAACTCATCATCTTTCTCCAGAAGAACTGTATAGAATCCCTTAAAGTTCAAACGGTTCAGCTCTGAGCTGTAGTTAATTTAACATTATTACCACAAGTTAATAGGGTTAAGTAGCAAGTTTTAATGATATTATAACTTGATATACAGCGAAAAGTTAATCTTACCATCTACAGAAAATAACATCTTCAACAATATCTCTTTGGGTGCGAGGTTCCTTAACCGGCTCAAAACACTCGTGCATCACACTAATAGCAATATTCAGCTTGCTATAGGTCTCGGTCATGTCCTCCATATTTGAAGAGTCATGATTGATGTCTTCGGGTCTCTTGTTTTTCAATATAGTCCATGTTAAATCATCCCTACCAACTGGAATCGTCTCTCCCAAATTCTTGTTGATGCCCAAATATATCTGTAAACGCGTTATTTTCAATATACTTTGATCATGGTATTAAAACCGCATGAATCAAAGATTCATATGATGGATATCATTACTCAACTAGATTCAAAACCAATACCCTAAGACACAGTTTAAAATCTAGTTGAGCATGTGACAAATTATTCAAACAGCTTTCAACATCAACAAAAACCAGAATCTTAGTGGACTGAATCCGAACACCATAAATGTAAGGGAAATTCAATTTGAAACTTCACCAAAATAGATACCCAAAAATTAAACGTCGCAAATGAATCTTAAAAATAGCTTTTCATACCTCTTCACATCTCTGACAACAAAACCAATTCACTTGAGGATAACTTTCCAGCTTCGAGAAACCTTCTTTTCTTTTTAAGCACCCAATATGATCTGCACCAAATTTCATAAAATTAGCATAAATACAAGGTTGCATGCTTAATGCAACAAACTATTTTTTGAGTATACATACATCTTCGTTCACACTGTTCACAGTTTAGAATGTTTCTGTCTATCTTGTTCACACTCATCACTAAATTTGTTTTGGTTACAAATACGACAACAAGAAGATGGGCAGAACCAATCACCTTCCGGAACCTCCTAAACAAACAAAAACAGCAATACACATTAATTTTTTTTTCCAAACTTGGTATTAAAAATAAGATGCTTAAGAAAAAGAGAGCACTTATTACCTTTAATCCTAGGCAATTTGTGTGGTAAGAAGATGGGCATTGGTCACATAAGACTAACTCCCCACCATAGTGACAAACAGAACATATATAGTCATTGTCATTCATTAATTTATTTCGGTTACCCTTAAACCTGCGAGGTTCCTTCTGCATTAATTTTGCAATTTGATTCCTTTTAAGCTGCAATTGACAGTCAAGTAAAGACCTACCGTCTTCAAGAAATATGTTAGCTGAAGGTCGTTTGTAAGTGTTTCCAGCATGAGATTCAAACTTAGAGACGCTCAAAACTGTTTGACAACAATTACATTTTATCCCATCACGGGTAATACGACCTTCCTTCATTACATGACCATCTTTCCTGCAACGATACTGTACATTTGATCTTGGTATAATAACATTATTATCAATCAACCAAGATAATATAGTTCGTGGGGTTTGGTGCACTGGAGAAATCTCTTCACGGACCCGTTTGCTTGACCTTAAAACACGCACTTTTCTTGAAGGTTTTCCCGTTTCTTCATCAACTGACTTTAAGCAAGACTCTTTTACCCTTGCCACTGGTTGAATAGACAAAACACCATTCTTTTTCTTTATTACAAGTTTCCCGATCCCTTTCTCGTTATCCTTTTTTTGATTATCACCTCCTTCACTTCTCTCAATATCTACATCTGAACAATCATCGGACCCGCGAAAACAATTTTTTAGTCTATAATAATTGCACGCTTCACGAATATTGTAAAACTTTTTCCCGTTTGGTGACATGTACACAACCCGTTTACGCATATCATCGGCATAAGACTTTGTCCACCCAACAGCATAAAGATGCTTCTTTGCTCTGGTCAGTAGTTCCTTAAAGCCAACGTCTCTTCTCCTCCGGTCCAAATTTTCTTCATATGCCACAGAATAATATTCATCCAGGGCTTTTGGACAGTATTCAGGCTCATCCGCCTCAAGCTCTCGTGGTGGTGGTAGTTTATACAAGACCGGGGAATTCTTTTCAGATGAATGATTACATAAATCTACACATAGAGTACTAAGTGAAAAGTATTGTTTCCCATTGGGGTCAGTATAACGATATCTAAGACTTTCTTTCCTTTTAGACATATAAAAGTCTCTTTTGACCTCGACTTTCCACCCTAGATACAATAAATGTTGCCTGATTTGCAGTGTTAGTGATGGTGAAGGCCTAGTATGATTGTGAACCTTGTTATAGTATTGAAAGACTGAATAAGGACAGCACTCTGGTTCAATCGCTAGATCAGGCTCAGAAACACAAATTTCATGTATTTGAGTCCATCTATATTGATCTTCAAAGTCGACACAAACATTTGAAAATCCAGGGGGACCAGTGTCACCGTCGTCATCAAAGCCGTCTTCAGCTAATGAAAGGTTTGGATCAAAGGGTAAAACCGATAGAGATTCAAAGAAAGATGGTTCGATATTAACAACCGAATCCAAAAACTCTTTGTTTATATCCAAGACTTTATGGCCTTCCCGTTGCAATCTACCAAAAAACTCCACCATTGTCAGCTTCAAATTATCCAAGATCACCTCCTTAACGATTTCTTTCCATATCTCTTTCATTTGACCCGTCCACTCCATAAGTTCTTTCCCAAAACGTTTCTTCATCCTCAGTTCATACCAAATTTGTTTGACAGAAACAAGAATAGGCCATTCTTCCTCTAAATCTTCAAGGACTTCAAGAAAAATCCAATCCCCTCTAAACTTCCATTCTTGGGTATCTGCATTCCAATCTCGAGTTAACCTTATGTTCTTAACTGACACCCTAAGTTCATCACCGACGTCTGGAAAGAATACCGATCTTTCATCACACATATCATCATGGTCATAAACAATACCTTCCCACCATGCCCCCTCATGAAACACATCTACACATTGTCCATAATGAAGACACTTTACATTATATTTAACCTGAGAGGGCAACGGTCTTATCCTACCACGAAGATTATGAGACAAAACCGGGACTGACTCAACCAAGTTATCCGAACCATTATCACAAAACATGTTATCATATTTGACTACACGATTTTGGTTTTTACTATCAATCACAGTTGCAGTATGCCATGAGCCTTCATATCCGTCTTCTATACTCCTTACCTAAAATAATATTCACAATTAACCACTAAACAAACATTTTTTTTTTTTTACTAAAACAAGCTAAAATCAAGTGTTTCAATGCATAATATGACATTGCATGGATTCACAAAGCCAAAAATATAAGGAAAAAAAAATATTAACAACCCTCAAATTTCTTACCATTGTATTCATATATTCACAATCAATATGGTACAATTTTCAATATCTTCTATACAAAATCAAAAATAAAACCCCAAAATTCATTAACCATCTCAATAAAACACTAAATACACAAAAAATGATAATAATCCTCATTAACAATTTGTTACTAATTTAATCATCAAATATAACCACTAATTAGAACCATAAAACAACTAAACATGACAATGTAGGCAAAAATCAAAGCATGCAGTAAGTCAAACAAACGGTCAACAATGTAATTTAACAAAAGCCCACCAAAAAAATCACAATTTTAACAAAACCCATATGACCAAACACACAGATTCCCATACATCATTATCTCTAAAAGCCCAAAATCACAAAAACAACTTTTTTTTTAATAAAAAATCAAGAATTTAAAAATTAAAAAATATAATGGGGGAAGAAAAAAATTACTTCAATAATCAAAACCCATTAAATAAAAAGGATTTTGATCAATACCCATGTGACAATACATACAGATTCTCATGTATATATAATCTTTAAGCCAAAAAAAATATTAAAAAATTGAGGGGGAAAAAAATAATTACTTCAATTTTTTGGCCACGCAGAAGCTTGTGAATAATGGGTGCGAGTCTTTTCCTTTTTTTTGGAGTTTTTGGGGCTTCAATTTCTTCTGCCATTGATAAGGTGTTTTCAAGTGAAAGTGGTGGTGGTGGTGTTGTTGATCCCCCAGTTTGAGTTTTTATGGATGTGTGCTTTTGTGTGTGTTTGGTGAAAGGGTTTTAGTTTGTGTGTTTTTTTATGAATATTAAATTTAAAGTGAGAGATATATATGGGGTATATTTTATGAAACGTTGTGGCCAAGTAAGTAAATTGTGGAGCTAATTTTTAGGAAAATTTGGAAAATAGTGTTGCTATTTGCTGCTTTGGCGGTGAGAAGTCATGGAGCTTGGGGTTTTAATTGAAAAACCCTAAAAAATCATTTATTTATGCCTTTATGAAATTGTTAGAAGATAAATAATTTTCTATTTTTTTGAGTGAATTTCACTTTATAAATTGTTTTGGATAGTTAGAAAAAGGTTAGGATATTTAAGTTAGATTATATACATTTTGGATTGGATAGTTAAGAAAAAAGTTATTAAAATATTATCCGACTTAAGAACTTGTCTTACCCAGATTATCCAAACCTCATTTATATATTTTAATTACCAAGTTTACTGTTCCTAAATTTACTTTTTATAAAGCCTTAAGTACTTTTATTTACAGCAACAGATATATGGTTTAGTAAATTGATTGTCACGTGCTCTATCATGTATTTATTCAACTACGTGTCCTCTTTCCATTATTACCTTATTCTTCTTTTTTGGTTCTTACTTCTTATCAATTTCTTAATTGTTTCATCACATACAGGTATGTAAGCTTAAACTTTTTTTTTTCCTCTTTGATTTCTTTTTTCCTCACTGTCATTCTAAAGTTATTTACATATATGTATTTGTATCCGTTCTTTTTCGTTTAATAAAAATGAGGTTATGTGAAACTCCCACAAAGTGAGTTTGAAAGCTTAATCTACCTATATGGTTTATTTAAGAAATGAATTATTCTAGGCAACATGTATACTTGAGTTTCGCACAAAAGGTGCTCGATGAAATGCATTTGTACTTACAGTTTTCGGTTTGATAGATGGAACGATTGCAGTCAACAGAGCACAAAGGCAAACAAAGATATGCTCACTCACCCCTGACCCAAAAATGTTAACTCGAAAAAGACAAGCACATGAACTCTCAGGTAAATCCAAACCAACAACACAACACATGTATACTAACTATACTACTATCTTATAACAGGAAATGAAGCATCAACCAATAAACCGAAAGCCTAAACCCTCATGAAGAAATCAGGAAGCTGTGGAGAAAAAATCTTTTGCTCTAATGCAAGTTAAATACCAATGCCTACTACACACAAACTAACAAATCCTCATTGGTATTCTGCATTTTGTACATATACTAAGAACATTAGTATGCATCACGTAGTATGACAACTTTTGTTGTAGTCTTCTATAACTTAAAATTGAAGCTACAAAATGACATGGCATTGATCTCAATGACATATGCTTTTTGACTCCTTAGTATACACAACATCTTACTTACTTACATATGTGTCCGGCAAATGTACAGATCAATACGTCTCTTTAAGGGCCTGTTACTCCGCCGCAACGCGCGGGTAACAATCCTAGTTTGATAACAAATACTAAATAATGTATGAATCGACTATATATCATACAATTGATTGTTTACATAAATAGAATATAATTTGTGAACACTGAAAGTAACTACTTAACATTGTATATTTTAGTGCATCCATCTTTTATTTTGGAATCATCCACCACCAACATGACATAACTAAAAGTTACACACTAGTCCTCCAACTTTGGTTACTTAACCTTTCTTAATCAAAAATTCACAAATAATAATATACATAATATATCTCAACTTTAAATATAATATATAATAGATTAATATATTTCGTAAAATGAGATGTTACAATGGGGCACATTTAAAACAAAGTCTTGAAATATGTCTGCTGGGCCAAGCCCAAACTGTGAGGGGAAAAAGGATGTTTATTGTGCTCGATGGCTCAACGTTACAACAGTTAATGTCACAGTTTCAAGCATCTCCATCACTTGTTTCATGAGACGTAGAAAGATAATCAAGATGTTCAATATAACAACCAAACCAACTATCTAATCTAATCTAATATCTATCTAATATATATAAATAAAGTCTGGAGAAGTTTTTGGAGCCACCGGACCCCTTGAAACAACATTTTACCATCTATCTCTTCTACTACTTTTTTTATCCTTTTTTTTTTCTTTCTTATTTCTTTGATGATTCTATCTTTATCTTTTTTTTAAATAAACACTATTATTAATAAAATTCTATTAAATCTAAAACTAAATCTATAGCAATTTATAATAATAAAATATTTTCTCTTCGTTTAATAATTCTTCTTTTTTTCATCTGTAAAAGAATTATGAATATTATTTTCGTATATATCTACTAAAACGAATTTAATTTGATATGAAAATTTTTCAATTTTTGGTAATTATTTAATATCTAAATATTCTAATCCTTTTAAATCATTTTTTTTGGGTACAAAAAGCTATAAAGGGTGAAAACTTGAAATCGGTTCTAAAACGATTATGGTTTTGATTCATGTAAGGTTTATTTTTATGTATATATTGATTGTACTGTATTAGTCTAATAATTACTTTATTATATATGTTTAAAAGTAACACTTTTTATGTAGAATCGTATAAGATTTCTTTCAATATGAGATTTATTTTATTTTATTTTCTTAATCTCACATGAATCAAAATGTGCTTTTGTATAAGTTGTTTATATGATTTTGATTTAACATTTGTAATTTAACCAGAACTATGCTCTATAGTTAAAATATTTTGAATGCACATATGGTGTTTGATGAAATGTATATTATTACATATGTATATTTTTTTGTTCCCTTCACGGAAGTTCTTCTTTATATCTTTTATTGAGTACATTTTGTTTGATTTTTTTACTCTTTTTTTTTTTTTATATATTTTCCAGTATCAAGTAATATTTTTTTTCCTCAATATATGATGATATTGGATATTTCTTTGATCCACACAAAGCGTTTGATGAAGTGTCAAATGGATTTTGACTTTTTTGGTTAATGGTATATGTTTCATAATTTTGTTTACATATTATCTAATTAACCTGATTTTTGTGATTTACAAATCATTCAGCTTGATTTTTATAGTTTTTATGGTAATTTTATGCACAATATTTTTGATTTGATATATTGTGGTATAGAAATCATTTAACTATCAAATGTAAGTGTGAATTTATATTCTAAATGATGAAGCGACACACCTTACTGTTTTTTGTAAGTTCTATGGAAGGAAAACTTGAAGAATGCATTTAAAGTCAAAATAACAAACAAATCGATCCTAAAAGTTTATATTGTTTGCTTATAACCACTTAGTATGTACTCAATGCATACTTTCAAGTTTCGAGGTACCAAATAATTTCCAAATTTTGCTTTGATTTTTCGTGTTTTGCCACTATTAGTGTGAAGGCTGGGCTGACTTTGTTTTTCAGTGCCTCTGATAACCTTAGTTTTTCCAAACATTATTTTCTTTAAAAAAATTTTTTTTATATATATATTTATAATAGATTTTCATGCATTCTATTTTATTGTCCTTTTTTTGTTCCATGACTTTTAATTGTAACACTTTTATTTGTATACTAATTTGTTTAAATTATAGTGCATCTAAATATGCTTTTGTATAAGTTGTAGTATATATATATATATATATATTTTTGATATATTATATAATTATTTTATTCGTTATAAAATAATTTTGTTGTGAAATATTCTATAACTTATTTTAACAACATATATTGGACGAAAGCTATAAGCTATGTCTTTTGAAACCATCTGTTTATCAAACAGGGCTTAATACTAGTTTAGAATAAAGAACTAAACGCTATAAATTGGTGAACTTTTTAATTACTAATGTTGATCTTTAGTTTAACTAGTGTTCTAAGCCCCGTAACAGCGCTGCTACAATTATCGTGTTGATACGGTGTATTTGTTTTGAATCTACAACTGTCTAATTAAAAACCATTATGTCATTGATAGTTTTGCTCAAAAGGTTGCCATATGAAATCTAAATTTATTTAAGGACAATACCACAATAGGTTTCGTTTGCGTATTGCTCAGTTTCAATAATAATGATTACCTTTTGTTATTGATGTTGTGTCACTATACATTTTTGCTAAAAACTTTGGCATATCAAATTTATGTTTATTTAAATGTAATACCACAAGTATGTTCAAAAGTTTGCAGTATCGAGTACATATATTTATTTTTATGCAAGAAACAAAAAATCAAAAACAAAGAAAAACTAAAAAGGAAAAAAATTGTGCAAGAAACAAAGAATAAAACAAAAAAGAATCAAAATGGTACGCCGAATACGTATAGCACGAAGAGTCCACGACATTCTGCCGTTTGAGGTACGACTATGAGCCACTTCCATCCTA
>JAOXNX010000019.1:3186019-3208403 GCA_028566075.1 Solidago caesia | reverse complement strand
TGATGTATCATGTTATTTGGACCATGGAATGGTTATTGATTCCATTTTGTTGCATAACTAATCAAATGCTTTTTTTTTATACCTAATTTCTATATTTTCTTAAATACTTCATGTTGAATTTAATTATTTGTTTCACTCTATTTTCAGTTTAATAATGGTGAACTACCTTCAATACAGTTTAATAATGATGAACTAACTCCAATACACTTTTCATGAATTGTAAGTACATAATTATACGTTTAACCCGATCACCGACCAGGTATTAAGCTAGTATAGCCTTGTGAGATGTGCAGGTAACAAACACTTCCCCATCAATCTTTACAAAATAACCTAGCCGTGACATCTTTATTCCAAAGCAAAGGGAGGGCCTAAAATACAGATTTACTTTTGTTAGATTTCATGATGTAAATACAGATTCTCTTTTACACTTTTTTATACATTGTATTATTTTAGTGAAATAATAACTAGGTTACACCCCGTTCATCTCACAGGGCGTATGAATAATCAAATTATTATTTTTGAGTATAAATGGTGGTATTAAACTGACTTCGAATGATTTTATACTGTTTGTTATTCTACACATAATAAACGTCTGTACATATACTATTACATTATTATCCGCTCTTAAAATAATAAAATTTTATCTGTTAAAGCAAAAGAATTTAAATGAATACTTAGATTATTAAACTTGAAAGTTGGAACAAATAATATCCGACTTAAACTACATGTATATATATGTATATGCATTGAAACTTTTGTACTCGCATGGCTCAACTCATAATACACATCATCAAGAACACTACTACGACGTTGAATGTTTGTCATCATTAAATGTAAATTCTAGTGAGAAACTCATTCTTTTGGATTCAAAGGTTGAAGTTCAAACCTCCAAACCTATAACTTTTAACCTAAATAACTAATACTTATTTGTGTTTATGTTGATATCTATGTGGACGCTTATTTGTAAGCTCCACAACAAAAGAAGACATAGGGGTGTCATATAGGATAAAACCATACGGGTAATTTCAATATATCATTACAAAAATAATTTAACAAATTGCAACAATATAAACAATAGAATAAATTTATTCTAATTGAACAACTATCTTCGGGATCAAATTTAACAACGAAAATTGTGTATTTTTAAATGGATGCATTCACAATGCTTTTACCTTTTCTTAATTTTATGTGTCAGTTTACACCTATTATCAAATGGTAAATGGACAAAAAATAAAAACTAACAAACATCATGTTTTAAGGGGAGGCGGATCACCCGACGGGTAGGCGACGGGCTCCCCCCATACCGGCGGTAACACCACCCCGCCCCCGCCGGGCTCCCGTGAACGGGTTGGTTGGAGGGCTTTAAGCCCTGTGGTGAAGCCGCTGAAACAGGGACCGTTCTTGTAATTTGTTTTTTGACCGTTAGACTATATATCCGTTAGAGGGGTGGTTTTTGTAAAAAAAAAAAAAGACATTAATGATGGTGGTACAGCAGCAGCAATGGCAGCAGTGGTGGTGGCCGGCGTCCAACAGCTCGTCGATGGTGGTGAGGAAAATGGCGATGGAGGCTGTTCGGTGGTGGTTCTCAGCAGTAGTTCACAGCAGAGTGGCTGCCGTTGATGGTGTTGGTCGGCGGTAGATGCCGCATGTGGTGGCGGCTGGTGTCTCGTGGCAGCAGCAGCAGTTCGCCGGTCGGAGAAAGAGAGGGAGAGAGAGAAGGTGGTGGTTGGTTAAATTTGAGGGAGGGAGATGGAGGAATTGTGTTTTGCAGTGGAGTGTGATATATGTGTATATATAATGTAATTCTTTCTTTATTGGATACCAATGTTGTTTCACGGGAAGTCAAAACAACGAAAAGAAAAATTGCATTATAAATTTTAAACATTTATGTACTTTTTTTTTTAATTTTTAATGAAATGTTATGTGTTTTTAGTTATAAATTATGTAGTTTAATAGTTTAGGGGGGAAAATAAAAAATTTGGGAGGGCTGGAAAATCATGGGCGTGCCTGAAATTGGTTGGGAGGGCTGAAGGGTTGAAATGAGTTGACAGAATTTTATTGGTAGAATTTGGGAGGGTTGGAGATTTGGGAGTGATGACTCCTCCCCCCCTAAGAACGTCTAAAAATTGTTGTATTAACATACAATGTCCAAAATTTTGTTGATTCCTACTATGTATTTTTGGTCATAATTAGTTACATTCCGAGTACTTATTTCTTTATCTTTAAAAAATATATGTTATCTATATTACCTTATAATTCATTTCAGAGGTGTCTTAATTTTTGAAAATTTTAATTATTTTCGTTTTTACCTTATCATTTAATGTTTATATTAATTTATAAAATCATTTTCATTTTTAAATATTCTAGTAATAATAACAAACACGTTTTTTATATACCCGTGTGTTAGACAATCTAGAACAACGGTCAGCGAAGCTTGTTGCCGGCAACCATCACCTTTTGATATATGTACTGAATGAAGTTTACGATTTTTATGTACACTACAATTTAAACTTATTGCCGGTACACTTCTAGTAATATAATAAATAAGTTAATTTCATAAATGGATAGTTTGAATAAATAATATAAATAGTAACTAAGATATAAGCTATAAGGATATATTGGGTATTTCGCAAATCTAAAATTTAGATAATGTAACATTAGACATTTTTCACATAAAAATATAGATATTTAAAAGTTAATACACCTAATGAAGAAATGGTTTCATTTAATTGCCATAAAATTTACGTTTAATTATAGTGTCATTTATTACATTTATTATTTGAAAAATAAAATATTGGTGTTTACCTTTTCTAACTTTTGAATCTCCCCTTTGATTTAGTTCGATCTCCGAAAAACAATTCGTCCCTCTTAATTACATTCCAATCTCCACTTTTCAGGGTGAATTTATATATGTTGTAGTTTCACTCTAATTCCTTTATTTTTGTTCATATGTTTTTATTTTCTAGATCCGAATTTCATACATTTGCCTCTAATTTTCTTCTAAGAAGTAAGAATTGAATGCACTTCATTGTTTTTCTTTATAACTTATGAAATTTTTGTTTATAAGTTCTCATGACATTGTTTTGTTCTCCATCGAAAGGCTTAGGCACAACCATGTTGATCTTGTAGCAACATAGTTTCGACATTCGCCATCTAAGCAAACGATAAACAAGGTAATTTTCGATCCCATCTTTTACCTTTTTCGTCGTTGTTCCTTGGCGTTTTTTTTTTTTTTTTGTACAACAGAATGTATTATTAATAAATCAAATCATCTAGTAAGATGCTACTATTGTAGATTGTTAATGTTTAATTGTTTTTTTTTTTGTCCCTGTAGAATATGTTGTAAACATGCATGTTGCATGTTATCAATTATCAAAAGACCTTTGACCTAGTGGTACTTTCACATATCACACAATGTTGTACGCCAAGATGTTGTAAGTACTTTGTGGAGCCATTATGGAAGGCT
Organism: Solidago caesia; assembly: GCA_028566075.1. Classification (NCBI taxonomy): domain Eukaryota; kingdom Viridiplantae; phylum Streptophyta; class Magnoliopsida; order Asterales; family Asteraceae; genus Solidago; species Solidago caesia. The sequence goes on along the minus strand of JAOXNX010000019.1, from coordinate 3,204,937 downwards.
TTACTATAAACAAGCACGGTACCCGCGTAATGCGGCGGCGGTGGCGGTGGCGGCGGTGTGATGGTGGCGGCGACTGGTGGTGAAAGCGGCGACTGGTAGTAGTGGCGGCGACTGGTGGTGGCGGCGACGACGAGTGTTGTAGATAATTGATGTAAAGGGGTTAGTGGATATATTTTAGAAAATAAATTATTGGTGGTGTAATTTAATCATTAAGGGCAATTTAAGCCAATTTGCATATGCAAAAATGAGTAACATTCAACAAGGGGCTGTATTCTTTATTAGATAGTATAGATAGATATGTTAAGGGTTTGAATCCATTCTCAACTCCATAAGATGGTATCCAAAGACAGATGGTTCTTGTCTAGGCTGGACCTTAGAGAAGAGCCACTTAGGTCCAAACTCTAAAGGATCACGAGATCAAAGATTATTTTTTTTTTTACTAATCTAAACCTTTTGATAGAATATATGATTATAGATGATAGTTACGAACATACTAGAGGTACTTCATAGTTCATACTAGTTCATAATTCATACTTTACCCCGTTCCACTTTTACAAGTAAATTGAGTCCAATCAAAGAAATTTATCTCATGTCTTTTTAGTTTTTACCCTATTAAGTTTATTATTATGAAAAACAAAATCGTATTTTCATAAACGCCAAGATATTGATCAATATCAATATTATTAAAGTTCTTATCAACCATATATATTTTCAAATCCAAAAATTTATGATGACCCTAATGACATTAAAAACAAATTAATGCAAGGATAATTATCTACATTCATTAATTATCAATACATAATTTTCTCATAAAATGCCATTATTTGATCAAGAATATTAAGCCACATTTTTAATGATAAGTTAATTATATATGTTTCCTAAAATACCCTTTAATATATGTAAACAGGACCTCAAGTAAAGTTAAAGACAAGTGTTTTGAATGGCTGTTCCATCTGAAAATGGTAGAAAGCTTCAAGGAAAAGAAGATGAAAGAATGGATGTTGTGAATGGAGGTGAAGAAGAAGAAGAAGATGATGATATGTTATTTGACCCTTCTGCCCCTCCTCCATTCAGAGTGGCTGAAATCAGAGCTGCCATTCCTAAGCATTGTTGGGTCAAGAATCCATGGAGATCATTGGCATATGTCCTTAGGGACATTTTGGTCATTTCATCCTTGGTTGCATTGGCTGTCTACCTAAATAACCTTACTTGGGCTTTCTGGCCACTTTATTGGGTTGTACAAGGCACAATGTTTTGGGCCATCTTTGTTCTTGGTCATGATTGGTAAACTTTTTTCCCTTTTTATTATTTCATACAAAAATAATAACAGTAAAAGTGTTGATGATTTATTTTGTTAAAAGTTTTTTAAATAATGCGTACATAAAATTAAATAATCATATTAATTTTTTTCAGACTCCAAAAGTAAATAAAAGGACAACATAGTTGCACCTAAAAGCACATAAAAGAATAGTACAATTAATTGCATAAGTTTTTTATGTAGGGTAATGTAACATGTTTACACTAGAATTAGAATAATTTTAGAATTAGAATACTTTATTCATTTTAATCATTAGGGTGGTAATTCATTGGTTGGACATGTGTCTTCAAAAGGGTGAAACCCTCAGGAGGTCCCTGGTTCAATCCCAGTAGGACACTCATGATTACAAAAAAATAAAATAAAAAAATAAAAATATTCATTTAAACATTAAATTTACAAAAATTGAATTTATTTTAATCTCAAATAAGCACTTGTGCAAAAATTTATACTTTGTCCAGAAAAAATAAAATAAATATAAACAAATTTGATACACATACACTAGATAGATGCATAAAATAAAAATTATTTTATATAATTTTAATGCCATACAATTGTGACTAAAAAAATTAAATAATGATAATTAAATCTAAACTGATATTCGAGTTGTGATGACACCATCATATCATGAGAAGAACTTCTCTCCATTTGATCTAATAAATTTGTAGAATTATCAATATCAAAGAAAAATGATAAATGTGATTACTTGATGCTGATACATGACATGATCAATGGTTAAAATTTATAGAAATAAAAATAATGACATTATGCATTTTTTTAATCTAAATTATAGTCACCGATCATGTCATGTATCAGCAACAGATTTTTAAAGATACGCATAAGCCTATTAGTAGTATGTATCATTACTCAATATCAAAATTTAGAGATTACTTTTGCTTCACTTTGTCTTTTGTTCTGTTTCTGTTCTGTTACAGCTTTTGTTACTTTAATTTAAAGTGATAAATAAATAAATGCAATACAAACATGGTTCTGACTTTTATGGCAATGTTTTTTGTTTGTGACAGTGGACATGGAAGCTTTTCCAACAGTCACACCCTTAATAGCATCGTGGGCCATTTTTTGCATTCTGCAATTCTTGTACCATACCATGGCTGGTAAATTTCAAAAATTACTTTTTTTTTACCCCTATAATTGTTTTGAAGCAATGTACATTCTTCAATTAATGAACAATATACAACTCTTTATACAGGAGAATTAGTCATAGGACTCACCATCAGAATCATGGGCATGTCGAGAACGATGAATCATGGGTTCCGGTAAAATTTTCGGTTTCTATAATGTTAAGTGTGAATGATTCTTAATCAATTGGTTTTTTGGACACAAAGAAATCATCTTATTCGAAAATTTGTTACCAAAGTTACCATGATTTCTAAAAAGAGTAGAGTATAATCGAATTATATAGGGTTAAAGTTACAAAAATGTCATATACTTTCACTAAAACAGTATATTTTTTTTTTCCTTTTTACACATATATATGATTACATATTAAAGTTTCATTTTGTGTTCTATGCACGAAATTATTTGTTTTACACTATCAAATTTATCTTATGATTTAGTACACAAAAAGATCATATATTTAAGAAAAAAAAACATTCCTTTGCCATAATATTTGTTTTCTGAAGAAGTATATGACATCTCTGTAACATTTAACCAAAATAACAAATGCAATTTTGTTGTAAAACTAAACGACAAGAGAACAAGAAAGATGGAGATAATTATGTTATTCTATTAATAACATAATGAGGTATTATATCTATATTTTATTATCATCTTATAAAGCATTTACATAGTGTCTTAAATTTTGAAAATTTTCAACATTACCATTTTAAACTTATTATTTAATGTTTATGTTATATATATTATACATATATTGATTTACATAATAATTTATATTTATAAATATTTATAACAAATACAGTTTTTATATACATGTGTTAGACAACTTAGAACCGGCAGTCAGCGAAACCAACTGCCGGACATCATCATCTTTTGACTTTAACCATCAACTACCGCGCATTGCGCGAGTATTATTTCTAGTATATATAATATGTGGATGGATTATTCTTCAAGTAAACTAGTTTCCTAATAAAACTCAAACATAAGTTTTAAGAGACATGGGTTATCCGTAACAATATATTAGTAAAATTATGTTATTCTATTAATCACCACACCGTCACCGCCACCACCGTAGCCGCCGCATTGCATGGGTACCTCTGTAGTAAATTTCAATGTGGTTTATCTGTAACAATATACAAATACTAGTTATTATATCATGATTTTTAATTATTTTTTTTCAATTTAACTACAGATTCCCGAGAAGACGTACAAGAGATTAGACACTAGTACGAAGATTTTCAGATTTAAAATCCCTTTTCCGATGTTCGCATATCCACTATACTTGGTGAGGACAGACCTGTTCGGGTTGTATAATTAGTAACTTGTAATATAATGTATGTGAACATGTTTATATCTAACAAAATCATAATCAATATGCAGTTGAAAAGGAGCCCGGGGAAGAGTGGGTCACATTTCAACCCATATAGTGACTTATTTTCACCAAATGAGAGACATTACATAGTCACATCTACCATATGTTGGGGACTTATGGTTATTTTGCTTTTATACTTGGCAAATCTCATTGGCCCACTCCTTTTGTTCAACCTCTATGGCATTCCTTATTTGGTTAGTATTTTGTTTTGTTATTTCTTTTTTTCTTCTCTTAAATAACAACTTTTTTTTTTAACTGTTTTAACTGAGCAATCATAGTTTCGAGACGGGTTAGTCTTCTGTCATATAAGTTTTAGACATTATGTGACCAAATGATTTGTATAGGCCGATAAAACTGATTACATGACAATACGTTGTTTACGTTTGTTGTGTAACCAGATTTGTCAACTTTGGGACCTCGGTCTCAAAGTTTAGTACAATGTCTCAATTGAGACAACTATAAACTAATTTATTGTTTTGGGAAAAAGGAACCGTTCTTTTCTTCTATGTCTATTATGATAAGAAGGTTTTTAATAGTTACGGAAAAACAAAACTAATCTTTTGGGATACTTGTTGTTCGCAGATTTTTGTGACATTGTTGGATACGGTAACATATTTGCATCACCATGGTTATGAGAAGAAGCTTCCTTGGTATCGTGGCAAGGTATTATTCTGTCTTTAGGGTGGATGGAGTGTCTGCCTATTCCTCCCCACTTCCCACCCAGATGCCTATTCCTCCCCATTTGCAAGGAATGCATGTCTATTCCTTCTCATCCCCTCCCCACATAGAAAAAGACAAAAGGCAACAAAAGACAAAAAAAAAAACAAGTAAATAAAGAAGAAGGTGCATGTGACGGTCAAAACAATAAGCAGCAAACTAGACAACATGATCCCTAATTCGTTCCCCACCCCACAGGTGCCTAGACGGGGCGGTGTTCATGCCGGTACCTATTAGGTGCCTACTCCCTGCCTATGACATACCGTCCACCCTTAGATGCATTGTTGGATTCTATTGTATATAGCATATAGCCATATACACATATTGTTTTGCATACAATTTTGATTTCTATATGCGCAGGAATGGAGTTATTTAAGGGGAGGGCTTACAACGGTAGACCGTGATTATGGACTATTAAACAGCATTCACCATGACATTGGCACTCATGTGATCCATCACCTTTTCCCTCAAATACCACATTATCATTTGATTGAAGCAGTACGTATTTTTGCAGTATACATAGAAAAATGATACATATGACTAAACGTTATGCCTAAAAGCAAGCTAATACTTTAATGGGTCTCATCGATCAACAAGCTAGTGACATTGCGTGTTATGAGTTTTGCAGACAAAGGCAGCTAAGCCGGTGCTCGGAAAGTACTATCGTGAGCCTAAGAAGTCGGGATTAATACCGTTACATTTGATAGAAAACTTGTTGAGAAGCATTCAGCAAGACCATTTTGTTAGTGACGTAGGTGACGTAGTTTATTATCAAACAGATGATGAGTTAATTGGAAAAAAGCAACGATGAAAAGAGTCAAAAGACTTATTTATGTTTTATTTTTTCACAATGACGTACTACTAGTCGATATTTAGTTTACTCGTTCAATGAGAATTCATTGAAACAAATATAAACCTCATTTTTGTTGCATCTCTTGTAATCTTCAATATGGCTTACTAGCTTAGTCCTCCCTACGCACCAACTACCCACAATACTATGACATAAACAAGGTCCATTGTCAGATCTAAAACTTAAATTTTACATACAGTACCGGCTCAAGCTTTTTGGTGGCCTTAAACGAGATCAATTTTGGGGGCCTAATTTATTAACATAAAAAGTAAAATAAACAAAGAAAAAAAAAGGGGAGGGGGGGTTCTTTTAAAAGGAAGACTGAAACTCTTATTTAGTAAAATATACAAAACATTAAACTCAAATATACAAAACATTAAGCCCATTATGTAAAATATGGGAGCCCTAGACTTTCTGGGGCCCAAAGCGGATGCTTTGTCTTTAACACTAAAGGGCCCGCCTTGTTTACATATCACCATTCTAATTTTTACACATCACCATTCTAATTTCTTTAAAGAGTTTTGCTAACTACAGCTCTTAACGTGCATAAAATAGTTGTATTTTTACTATAAAATTCAAGAATACAATATTAACTACAACCTAAGAGTTGTATTTAACGTTTTCCTTATTTTAAAACAATATTAATCCAGTCATGATAGAAAAAGAATGTCTATCTAGAAATGGTCGCGCGTGGGAAGCACCTGCCACTTTGTTTTTGTCTTTGTTACCGTACAACATTCAAATCCATATCCCGCCACCTACCCACCCTCCTTCTTTCCCCTGTTCTCATTCACTTTTCTCCCTTTCCAAATTATCCCCACCTCACTTTTTCTCTTTTCAATCCACACCTCACAAATTTCAAATCTTTTATCACTTCAATTCCCCCAATTCTTATGATCATCAACTCACCATGAAATTCCTTCACTCACCTTCATCAACTTCTTCTTCTTCAACACCCGAACCCCGTCTCAATTCCGCCACCACCGGCTGCTTTCCGAGCCTCCTACGTCGCCTTCTCGGCTTCAACACCTTTCAAACCCTCCCTTTTGACCATCATATTAAAGAATTTAGTTCAAGTAATGAGTTTGGTAATAATGGCAATCCTGGAATTGTGGCTAAACTTATGGGGTTGGATTCCATGCCACCCGAATTGGGGTTTAAGAAAAAGGGTAGGAATGTTTGTAAAGCACCGAGCTTTGTTGAGCTTGAAAACGATAAGTTTATCATTCTTAGCTTTGAAGGAGGTGGGAAAGATAAGGAATTGGGGTTGTTAAATTGTTCAAAAACCCGAAAGGGTTTGATTCAAATTAAGGAGAAATCAAGAAATCAAGAAAATCCCATTTGTCAAAGTATAGTGAATGATGGTGAAGTTATAAATTCGTTTAAATTGCTCGATAAAAAGTGTGTTAATAGTGAAAGATCAGTGAAGAAAAAGGTTGAGAAAGATGACTCGGAGTGTGATTCTGAAAATTCAAGTCCTGTTTCTGTTCTTGAATTCCAAGATCATCAACATGGTTCACATTCGGGTTTGATTTCTAAATATATTTGCTTTTTGATTGTAAATTAATAGCCTTTATGATGTTTAATGATGTGGGCATGAATTATTTTGCAGGAAAAGAAGATTCAAAGTTGAAGAATTTGAATTCGAGAAGGAAATTGAGAGCAGATCTTGACAAAAATGCACCATCTTCATCTCCAAGAATTGGCTGCAATTTAGTGGATGATGGTGTTGAATCAAGTAGAAATGGTAAACGATATGTTGTACCAAAGACTAGTAGTTTCGGGATTGGGGATTTTAAGGAAATGTGGGAAGAAATTTACATAATGACGGAAAGAGATATGAGGGATTCGAGTAGAGTGCAAAGAGAAAGATGGAAAGGTGAAGATTTTGAAGAGATTGGTGCGAGTCTTGAGTTGGAAATTCTCGATCAGTTGATACTTGAGTTATTCACCATCACATGAAAACAATTTTGGTTTGCAATACTACCAAGTTTTTGTTGTTTTCCTTACAAATACATGTGAAATCGCATATGAAAGTGAGTAAACATCTAACAGACTTTTGCAGATGTATGTTTAGATTTGTTAGCTATGTTAAATATATATCTTTAATGGTATAATCAACCCGAAGATGCCCATGTGTATAGTGCAATGTGTTTTTATTGTACTAATTTGCGTAATGAATGTTGATGTTATACTTGTTTATATCATTTCGGCATCTTTAAATTTGCCTCATAGATTCATCTTTGTTACTTATCTTATCAAGTAAATAAGATAAGACTTGTATTAGGGTTCATTTTATTACAAATTGGTTTCAATTGTCTTTTAGATACATAGGCAAAAGAATGAAATATTTAAACATACGACCTTTAATATAGCTAAATACGACCTTTTAGCTAAATTATTACTTTGCATCTCCTGATATGAGTTTGAATTTGCTATAAGCAATATGATTCAAATGCAATGAACATGGTTAGCAAGTAGCTACTAACCTAATTTATGGGAATTATGGATATGAATTCAAAACGCATGAGAAGCTTTATAAACTTGTACTTTTCGCCTTTTCTATTGTATAATGGGACACAACGTATGCCGGTTCTCAATTCAGAAACAGGTAGGCAAGTTTGGCCTGCAAACTCATTTTTCTTGATAGAGTCCTTATCTTTAACCTCAATCATTAGCAAAGCCAGTTCTGGGACTTTTATCTCAAATTCAAACTCCTTATCCCAAATGGGTCGCCAATCATCCTCAATCGGCTTTGTCTTACACCATATACTTGAAGTTTTATCATCTTCGTATCCAACTACTCTCACCTACAAATTTATATTACCACTTATTAGTTAATAGTTTTTTGGGTTTTTTTAGAAAGGCAAACATTAGACACACATCAACACATACATATTAAATTTGTCTTACCATGGGACTAGAACCCAGAACCTCTTGGTGGATGGGTCACCTCGAATACTGCTAGGACAAGTCCCTTTGGTATCAATTTCTTAGTAGTATAACATCTCAATTCATTGTGCTATATCTTGTTTTTAAAAGATAATCATAATGCAGAAAAATCTGAACTCACTTTTGTATAGAAATCTGGCGGGGAACAGTAATCAAAGTGAGCGTGATGAAACTCCAAATGCCATCCTTGTCCCATGTAAACTTTAACCTGGTCATGAACACAAAGGGAGAGAACTAATTTATGGGCATGACAGTGGAAACTGATATTGTCTTTTGCAAAAACAGATTCTAGATTTTCAATCAACCTTCAAAATTTTCTTGACCTCATTTGGATTAAACGTCTGATCCTCACATAAAAACTTCGGTTTCTTGACGTAGCCACGACGATTGTTGGCCCTGAACATTCCTTGCATTAACCACAAGTTCTCGTCGTATCCCTGAAGGCATTGAGACTATGGTGTTAGTAGTGGAAAACTTGTGTGTCACCAGGAAACTACTCACTTTGTGGACTATGAACTATGAAGGGCTCGTTGCATAACTTGGTAACCAACTTTTTTAGCCAAGGAACGTTGCAACAGTTCCTAAATTTTGTTATGAGGTAATCAACTTCCAAAAATCCCGATTTAAGGTAATCTGAATTTGTTGCCAGTTAAAAAAGATGGCATTGCAGCTGAGTTTGATCATGTTGATTTTTCTGACTTCGCTCCTAGAAACCTGGTTAACTTAGATGGTTTACCTTGAATCAAAATTTTTGAAACTTTGATGGTTTTTGGTAAAAATGTTAGATACCAGAAATAGAAACTTGGCCAAACTTTGTTACCTTTCTATGCAAGTTGCCCGTTTTTGACTTTTGCTAAATAAGTTTGGAAAACATATACATTTACCTGCATGTTGAATGCAACCATTTGAGCTCCATGCTTCCAGCCATCAAATGGATTATAATTAGATGAATCAAAACGCGTCCCCTTAGGGTACACCCTCAATATATTCCTCCGCGTAAATCTAGAGCAATGATCAGGTATCACCGTATCACATATCAATCACCAATAATCTTTCACATTCATTTAAAATTGTTTAAAAAACTGTACTAATTCATATTGAAATTAATTTGATCCAAGAAATATGTGGAATTTGCTCAAAATCAAAATTTTAAGGGACCATGAATTTTGTATGAATCATGTACCTCACTATCTGTGGTTCATGTTCTTTGCAAGCTTCTATAAGATCTTGTTCACTCAAGCTAAGACGTCTGAAACTATTTGGGTCAATATCTAGCGAATCATGCACTTTTTCTGTATGTTTAACGGCATGGATAGCAATCAAATCCCTATATTCGGGGACTTCATCCTGCACATCTTCCTCATTATGATTAGTGTCTTCATCTGAACTATCTTTCCTTTCTGAGCAGTTGAAAATTGAGGTAAAACATATATTCTGTTGCAAAAAAACACATTAATCATGATTCATGACAACAGTACATAAATAAATGAATCAAGAAATTAATTTATAGGAGGTGGCCATTTATGAGCGGGTCAATTTGGGTTGTGGTCATTTATGAGCGTGACAAGCGGAACTTATCTACATTTTGGGTTCTGTTAATGCTAAAAGTCCATTGTGGTGGGTCAACCTGATCCGGATTGTGTTGACCTGAATAAAACGAACCCATTTTGACCCGTTACCCAACCCACTCATCTTGCCACCTCTACAAATTACATTAGTTGCTCTCTTATCATCCATGGACTCCAAGGACTCATTTGGTGGTTTTGTCGAGATGATGATCCTTTTCTTCAAATCGGCAGGCGAAGAGAGTTTAGTCAACTTATGATCTTTTTTTGGTTCAACCAGCATTCTTCCAAATATGCTTTTGACCATCTACAAGAAGAGTCATGTTTTCAGTAATGGTTCCTTAAGATGTTAAAAAGATTCAAAGCCAATCATCTAGAAACATAAAACGAAAGAATATACACACATGCGCCACTTTGGCACGTAACTTTTTGTTGAGATGATCTTCAAAAGTGATAATAATCGGATAATCAGAAACATCAAAAGCATGATCCTTAATAACTTTCAAACATTTCCTTAGTTTAACAGAGGAAGTCAGAGTCCTTCATAGAAAGAATAAACAACATCACTAAAAATTAACAGTCATTGAAGGTATAGCAGAATTAAGTCATAGTAGACATCTAAAATCAGGTAAAATAACGGGCTAATTGCACATAAAGGTAATCAAATTCCGTTGTATTTGTTTTTTATATTTAAAGACCAACTTATTTTAGGCCAAAAAAATACCATTACATCTTCATTTTTTCTAATATAAATGTATTTACCTAAGATAAATGTGTTTTCAGTTGCTATATTAGAAAAAATCACCATGGTCCAAAGCTACCAGCATGTCAGCTGCCACGTCATCATTTTGACATATTACCAGGTATAATGACCTTAAATTAAATTATTCGAGACTTTGGTTGTTTTCTTTGTCTTAGAAAGTTGGATACAAGAATAGAAATGAGATCAAAGTTGGTTACCTTTTTGTGCACTTATCCCTAAAATTATTAACTCCCTACCTTCCATGACAAACATTTATACCAGTGTTCGTTGCATTCGGCCAGAGGTCCAATTCAATACCTTTTACACCATTCTGTAGGGCTTTTATAATAGGCCTAACACTACTATCGCTTGTACACTGGTTGCCGGTTAAGTAAGTATTGTGACTAGTATAAATATAATAATGAGAAAGTGGAGATTTCATGTCATCCAGAACCGCCTGAATTTAATAAAAAAACAGAATCAAACTAGGCTCATTAGGGTTGTTAAGCTTTTAACACTATAAGCTAAATTATAATAATAGCAAAGTTATTTAAGGAATATACACTAAGAGGATGATTGAGATCGCTAAAAAGAAAATGCAAGAGATTCAAGCCTTTATGTTGATGGTGATGCTTTGCCTGTTCAAATAAGGCTTGAGCATCTACATCCGCTTGTCCTTGAACGGTAGTCAATAAATCATGAAGATTTCGTACGTTCATTCGACCATCATCTGAGTAAACTTCAAGCAGGTGTTTAATATCGTCTGGGAGTACATCCCTTTTTGTCCTGAAATATCTCTTGAAACAACCAGATACTTCAAAGGATTGCATTTTTTACCGAAAGTAAAATATGATTTACAAAGTACCCAAAGATGTTGATACCTATATATTTTGCCTATGGCTTAATTAGGTAATAGGAATGCATGAATATATGCTTGCAGCACAAAACATATGAAATAGATTGCCTCCATTGATTAAAAAAGGATGGGGTATCAAAATGGAAACTAAACTTTAAATATTCCAACTTCATAAATATTGCTCATTATCAAAGTGAGAATTGATCCTACCAGCTAATATTCCAGATACCCTTCTTTTGCTTCATTTCTATCCCATGAAAATATTCTGCATACATATAGTAACAATAAGGATAAGGATTTCTTGAAAATAAAAATATAACAACCTAGTGGTAAGGCATCCTGATGGTCTTTGAAGAGACCCGAGTTCAAACCTAATAGGGTAAACATCTTGGGATGGCCACCCAAAAATTGAGGAAATGGCCATGGAATTACAAGTTAGGCCGCGTACATCAGAGCCAAAGACTCGACTTTCCCTAGGTAGCCTGGATAGGGATCCCACTCCATTTACCCATTTATATTGTGAGATTTGCCATACATAACCAATAGTCAGTATGGATCTATAGGCATTAAGAGTAAAAGATTGCACAAAAATAGATGGAATTTTCTTTCACAATCACACACATATATATATACAGAGGTTTTATTTCAAAATTGAAAGATTACACCTCTTTCCTACAACAAATGATGACTATAAACACGAATAGCATGCCAACCCAACCAGACAACTCCAAAAATGAATAATGAGCTAATCTAAGTGTGCATATATATTTAAAAAAAATGAATTTTCTAAGACATACTTTATACAATCTCGAATCGCATGAGTAACCTTGCTGATGCGTATTGGTCGCCTTTGCGGTTACAGAGTGGGATTGCACGAATTCCAGGCCTCAACTCTGAAACAGGAAGACAAATTTGGCCAGCAAAATCATCCATTTCGGACATGTTGTGATCATGTACTTCAATTCTAAGTAAAGCTAATTCAGGAACTGCTAATGGAAATGTGAATTCTTCATTCCAAACAGGCGTCCAATTGTCCTCCTTGATCTTGGTTTTTTTCATTTTCTTATCAACAGATGCTCCAGCTATACCCACCTGTTTCAAGGATACAAGGTTAACTATGACATATTTCAATAATTCTAGTAATACTACATTGTGTGATCTATTTAGTTTCCATTAAAAAACTATTATCATGTATATAAATGATTTTTTTTTCCAATAATCCATCACTTCTTATGTTTAAATTACCATTCAAGTATAAAATTGAAGACCATCTATGCTAAATGATCGGTTGTAATAATATAATAATGGAGTGAAAACCCAAAATGTATAATAGAACAACTATCCTACTTGTTACCATAAAGACTAAAGAAATTACCCTAGTGTAGAAATCCGGAGGGGAGTATTTGTCGAAATGAGTTTTCTTAAAATCCAGATGCCATCCATCTCCCATGTAGATTTTCACCTGTTATATAGCATATCACAAAGTCAGAAGAGCTATTCTCAATTAAGCAGATTATAACATGTTTTTTATCAAGGGTATTAACCTTTAATGATGTCTTGGTTGGAAGCTTTGCTTTCGGATTAAACACCACGTTCTTTGGCCCACTTCTCATCAAAAAATCCGGTTTTTTAACATAACCACAACCTCCATTAGCTCTGAACATTCCATGCATTAACCAGAGTGATTTACCATACCCCTGCATATTAAATGCAACCATCTGAGCTCCATGTAGCCAACCGATTAAAGGCTTGTAGTTGGAGGAGGTAATACGAGTCCCTTTGGGATAAATCCTAAGAATATTCTTCTGCGTGAACCTGGCAAACGATTGTTTACAAAACATAAAATAAGTAGAGACATTCAAAACTCATTATATGAACATTAAATTCATACCACTTGCACAATATAACTAGAGGTGGCAAGATGGGCAGGACATGGGTTATTTTTTAGAATTGGTCAAAATGGGCCATGTAGGTTTGACCAATTAATAATTATTTTTTTTTGGTCAATTTTTCTTAAACTACCAATGTGGTACTAGTATTATTGGATGGAAAAAATAAGCAGATAATCAATTTTTCAAAGAGTGTTTGTTATTGCTTAAAATAAAAGCAGAAAAATAAGCAATCCCAAATATCCCCTAAAAACAATTTAGGACGTTTTATAGGCTTCTGTCTATTTTAAATCTGTTTGACCCGATTCTCTTTTAGTAATGTTATTTTGATTTGACCCATTTGAGTTAAAAGACAACCCAAATCAACCAATTCATACAAAAATGGGTTAAAATTGTGACTTAAATATAACGAAAACTAGTCTGTACCTCACTACGTCCTGTCCATGATTTTCGACAGCCTTTTCAAACCCTTGCTCTGACAAACTTAGGCGCCTAACTTTGTCCTTCTCAACTTTCAGTGCATCCTTTAATCCACCTTTGGGTTTGCCCGCATGAATTGCAATCAGCCGCTTGTAAACAGGAGATGAAGGAGATTTCTTTGCCTTAAACAATTCTTCCGTTTCAGCATCAATCTCACTCCTATCACTTCCTGACTGTAAGTATAGCATACAAAGTTAGAATCATTGAAACTGTTTAAAAAGTAAACAATATAGATGTATTAATGTGTCTCGTTGTCCACCAAACCTTAAAACTATTGTCCTCACTCCAAGCATCATCATCTATATCAGAAACTTGGTTCTTTTGTGAGCTTCTATGCTTGTCCTCTTTGGTTTCAAGGTACTTTTTTGGAGGTTTGGTTGAGATCAAAATCCGATTCTTCAAGCTTTCGGGCGTTGGGAGTTCTTCAAAGTTTTCTGATTCAGGGTAAAATAGCATCGATCCAAATGTTTCAGTGACCATCTGCAAGAATAGCAAACAGGAATATGAAAAATGTGATAATATGACCAATGATTAAGCTTCACAGATAAGAAAACTATTCACCTCGGCTACTTTCTCTTGAAGATCGGGAGTAAGGTGGTCTTCCAGTGTTATGATGACTGGATAAGGGGACGCCATGAAAGCATTCTCTTTGATTGCTTTCAAGCAATCAATAAGTTTTACAGGGCTTGTCAGTGTCCTGCATTCATAAACACACAGTTTAGACTAATTTGGCCCCAAAAGAACTTTCCGTTTATGGATTTAGTTCTGTAATACAGACGTGTGCATACCTTCCATGAAGAACATGTACATTATCTTTTGATGGATTTGGCCATAGATCAAGTTCAATGACTCTTACACCTCGTTTGAGTGCTTTGATAATCGGAACTTCGCTGCAATTGCTACTTAACTGGTTCCCGGTCAAGTAGGAATTGTGGCCCGTGTATATGAAGTAATGTGATAAAGGAGCATTCATGTCATGGTGAACCTAAAAATGAAAACCAAAATTTTTGTTAAAAATATAAAATGTGAAGTAAGTTCTGAAGTTCAACTTTCTCTAATCATGGAAAATTGTAGAATTAAATTAGCTATTGTTCTTCATAATAAGAATAACTATGGATGTACAACTTAGAAAGATCCATATTAAAATGGTTCCAAAAATATAATCTAACCAAAAACTAATCTTAACCAAACTATCAAATTTTCGTATCTCAATTTCCTCGTCATTGTTAATAGTATATATACTTACGGATTTTTCTAACTTGTACCCTACAGACACTAGTTAAACACATTAGATGAACTTGATTTATGTGTACCCTAAGGAAACTAGGAATCAAGAATACAGAGGTACGAAATAGCCTATTAAACAGATCCTATTCAAGTAAGGTCGTGATTTACTACTTCAAAATGTTAGATAACATCAATAACTTCTTAAAAGACATTCACTTTCAAATCAAACAATAGTAAAGTAAGTAATCCTAGGGAAATTAGTTTATTCACAATTAAAAACAATTATAAATGATAATTTAGTTCATTAAATTGGCCTAACAAGGACCCCCTCACTACTTATAGTGAATTAACTCGTTATGCCTTTAAGCTATGCATCATGAATATATTATACAAAATAAATAAATAAATTAATTAATTAAATAGCCAAGACAATATAAATACACGACGACATATTGTTAGTAACAAACTGGCCTTGCTGCCACGATCCATGAAAATCCAGCTCAAATTCTCAAAATAAATAATTAAAAAAAACTTACTTGAGATTTAATGGGCGGATTAAGGTCGGTACTAAACAAAAAATGATGAAAATCCTCTAAATTAATAGATCTTCTATGAATCAACTTCGCTAGATGATGATGTCTTTTATGAAGTATCTGATCAACTATCTTTTCAGCATCCGAAACCAAGACAGGTTCCTGTCCATTATATTTTTCTAGAAAAAGCCGAAGCTGATCCACCGTCATATGGACACCATCACCGGAATACTCTCTAAATAATTCTTTGACGTCTGACGGCGGATCAGCTTCGGTTACTTTAAACTTTCTTATAAAACAGTAACATACTTTGTAACTCCCCATTTTAACTTTCATACACCACCACCACTACTACTACTTTCTGTAACAAGATTCTTGTTAAACTTTTTGAGAGCAGGAGATTGATGATATATCAGAGTGATATGAAAATGTGAGAGAATGTATGTATCTATATATATAGAGGGAGAATCATGAGGTGTTTGTAACACGCATTAATTATATATTTATATTTACGCGCAGCTGGAGTACACGGTTAAGATTCGTTTGTTTGTGTGTGAAAGTGAAATCATTTGCTAATTTTGTTTTAAAATAATTTGGCATCGTTGATTTATATAATGTTATAATAGTCAGTAAATACATATATATATATAATATACGTACACACTAGATAGATATATAAGTCAAATGGAATGGTTGAAGACTTGGGAAGTATTTGTTCCCGCCTTTTTTAAATAGTTGTTATTGCTTTGTTAACGTTACCCGTCCAAAAAGTATAATTATGATGGTCCATCCGTCTCATAAATATTATCCATATATAAATATTATAAAAAAAAAAACTCAAAATTAGTAGAGTTTTATTTTTATCTTTGTAGATCCCATCCGATAGACTAGTGATTTCAAAATATATATATATTTTTTATAAGTTTTGTTTGAATATGTTTTATTGTTTTAATACACGGTGAAATTGAATATATAAGAGCATCAGGTATGGATCAGGAACCCAGAACTATCCAGAACGCCACCTCAGCACTACATCAACTTTCACCATTTTATTATTTTTAAGCCGTTATGGATATAGAACAATACAGAACGCAGAACGTACACCAATTTCTCATTTTCTTTTATTTACTTTTATAGATTATATAAATTATTTTTTAAACTACTTTATATACAATAATACAAATAAAAATACATCAATAATGTAATAAAAAATAAATCAATATCAATACATTGAAAAAAAATGTAATAAAAATACATAATTAATAAAAATATCAATATATTGGAAAAACATGACACATCCCTAATATCACACTAAATTGTTAAAACTTAATAACAAAAAACTAGACATGACCACAAACATAGACACTTGGAAGTCTCTTCAAAACCCACAAACACCAATAATACTACTGTATTTTTTATAAACATAAAAGACGGTATGAAGTAAAAACTCCATTTCCTTCCCAATAAATCAATAATACTAATTTTCTTTAACATCATCATCATCACTCTCACTACTCACCGGAGCATCACTCCCCGGCAAACCATCGTTTTCCCCACCAACAAATGGCGTTGTTCAATCTCTACCGGTCAACCACCACCGTCGAACCATCAGAAATCCAAGAACCCAAGATCCGAAATTGACCTAGATCCAATAACCACACCACCACTTTTCTATATCTATATATCTTTCCTTATATTGTCGGCAAGTATATATATATATAGTGAACACATAATACATAATAAAAACAAAAAAAGAAAAAGTGAATGTGATGCCGAATATCGGCGTTCAAACATAGAACAACGAACAAGGTCCGGCGCCGAAAAGGGGGTGGTATGGTTGGTGGTGCTGTGCCGAAGTGCCATGCCACGATCGGGGTTGGGGTCACCCCTCCATACCCCATGCTCTAAGTAGGTGTTTACTGTTTAGTATGTATATACTTCATGTTTGTGTTTTTTTTTTTTTAGTACAGCCCGTGCGTTACGACGGATACAATTTATACGGCTTCAGATAGCCGTGCGTTGATAGTTGTGGTGTTGGCGGTAATGGTGGAAGATTTTTTTATAGCATTTTGTATTTTTGTGGTTCGTGTATGTGTGTTTTTGTGAGAAAGAGAAGGAGAGTGACTGACAAAATAAAATAATGAAGGGCAATTTCGTACATTCGCATTTT
The DNA here is from genome assembly GCA_028566075.1 of Solidago caesia. Lineage (NCBI taxonomy): Eukaryota > Viridiplantae > Streptophyta > Magnoliopsida > Asterales > Asteraceae > Solidago > Solidago caesia. Next base: position 3,187,132 of record JAOXNX010000019.1, on the reverse strand, counting down.
TTTTTCCAAACATTTCTAAAGATGTTTTGTTTGTTGGTTGCTTCATGTACTTAAACTTTCCGGTTCTAGCACTTTGTTAAACCATTAATATAATTTTCGTTGACACTTGAGTTTTCTAAATTCACCAACAACAACGATAAATTTTGAATATACTTAAAAAGGTGAGCTTAATTTTTATCCAATTTTGAATATACTTATTATTCAAACAATTCAAATAGTTAATTAAACTCATTTCTTTATTTTTATACCAATCAACAATACACCCCCTAAATATTATCTTCTTTATTATTAGCCAAAGGAATGTGGCACTCTTCCAACTCCGCCACATCGCACCACTTTATTATTAGCCAACGGAATAAGCAGTGCCACCTCATGTGGCACTCTTCCGACTCCGCCATGTCACACCCCGTCTTATCATTCGGATTTTGTCACGTCATACCCCAGTTTGGGTTTTCTTTTTTTTGGTTTAGTTTTGTTTTCTTGCACAATTCTTTTCTTTTTTAGTTTTTCTTCGTTTTTGATTTTTTCTTAATTTGGGCAAAGTAAATACATGTATTTGATACTGTAAATTTTTAAACATAATTGTGGTATTACCTTTAAATGTTTAAACATGGTTGTGGAATTATTATTTAAAAAGCTTCTTGAATTTGATAGATATAGCTAGAATGGCATGAATCACCTTATGGTTTGGCCTTTAATAGCATCTTCAAAAACTTTTTTCTTTTCTTAAAATTTTAAGCTAGATTGGACAAATCATGAAGCATTGTTAATTTTAATCTTTAAATATAAGGGAAAAAAAACTTATAAAGAAAATCTTGATCTCTTTTTTAAAGTTGTGATATACATATACGTATTGACATCCAAACTATAACACAACACTATCAAAATAGTTGGTTTAGCATTTTAATCTCTTGCTTAATTACCTTAACTAGTTAACATTAACTAGATGGATGTCCGCGCGATGCGGTAGCGGCGACGTTTTGTTGGTGGTGGTGGTCGCGATGACGGGCGGTGGCGGCGACGATGACGATTAGTGTAGGTAATTGATGTAAAAAGGGGTAGTGTAGTCATTTTAAGAGTTAAGGGATGGATTGTGTAAATTAATTAATTAAG